>JAJBZI010005396.1:0-10538 GCA_021234465.1 Dendrobium hybrid cultivar
TTCTTGCAGGATGCTAGGGCTGTGCGCTTCTTTGATCGCAAGGTGAGCGCGGTTGCTTGCTCTCGTAGGAATCTTGAATTAGGGATTTTTCGCTCCGGATACCGGATGCATTATCGAAGTGCTAATTATATACACGGGAAAGAAAAACTTGTTTTGCTTTTTCAATTACTGAGCCATGTACAACTATTACGCTTCCGTTAGATGAAAACTGCTCGTGTTTCTTGCTTGTTGAATTCTAATGCACCATTCATGCATTTTCTTGCCTATATGCTATTTCTTTGTAAATATGGGCTGTAGGCTGACGCTCTCTTTCTTTGTTGAATAGGTTAATAACTGGTTAAAGTCCTGTCTCTTCATATTTTACATGTAAAATCTCTAATTTATTCATTATGCAGTTTTTTAAATATTGAAATATGTACAACTAGTATGTTTTCCTTGGATGAAAATATTCTCTTGCTTCTAGTTTATTGAGTCTAATGTACCATTCGTACATTTTGTGTCCATAATTTATTTATTTAGTAATATTTTTGGTAGGTTGATGTTGTCTTCCTCGGTTGAGTAGGTTACTAATTGTTTAAAGTCTTCCCTTTTCCTATTTAACTTATAAAATATCTAATAGATGTCTTCTACTCGTCTATATCCTTAAAGCTGAAGATCTATCAAGTTTTCTTGCTAAGACATATCAGAATATCATGTCCATTTCATATTGATATTTGAAAATGTGTTTTGTTCTCAACTACGAACTTTGTGGTTTTCATGGTTCAAGCTCAATTTAAACGAAATCAAGTTGAAGTTGAGCTAGCCAATCACCATTATTTCCCTTATGCTAAGCTAAGCCAAGCTTTTGCCTCTTCCTATCTTTAGAAAGAAGTATGATAAGTTAAATCACCGCATGTTCGCTTGCAAACCTCATACATTACGAATACTTCTGTTACATTTGGTTTAAGTTATAGGGCTTCATAGTTGGAGTGTAATGATATAGGAGGCCAATGATACCGTGTGGTTTGAATCCATCTTTATGATTGAGCTACTAGGCTATATTATTCGACCAAGCAAATGCCACATTAGTTGATTGTGCAAGGGCTACACTAGAGCTTGCTATGCCTGAGCTACATTAGACCTACTCCAACTTTCTTGGATGGTCAAACACTTCCCTCTTGATTTTAAATACTCACTTGATCATTCATTTATCCTCAACCTAAACATGATATGAAATACCTATAGTAACATTGGACATCAATAAAGAATAACAATATATTTTTTTTGTTCCTTAATTGAGTTATATTATACTCAATTATATTTAATGATATTTTAATCTTATTTATTAATGTTGATTTACAACTAATATTAAGGATATTATTTTAACCATTATGACTAAAGAAGTATATAATATATTGATAAATTTATTTCTTCCTTACCACTAATAAACTAACATCCTCTCTTTCTTTAATTGAAAATATTATTAGCTCTATTGTTCTAACTTCGGCATCCTTTATCTTCCTTAGCTGAAACTTGCCCCCGCACTTCACTCGTGTCCCTCACACATTAATGATTGTTTCAAAATAAACCCCTAAAAACCTCAAACAGCCATAAATAATTCCAACCACTATCTTTTGACTCAATTGTCTTATCTCATCTTTTGTCTTGCCCACTTTAACAAATACAAGCACATGCACGATATACATGTAGTCCGCACACTCCACACATACTACACAAATACACATCCAACTCACACGCACTCCTCTAATTTTAAGGTGAAGTTGCTCAGTTAAAAATGATTTACTTGTCAACTTAATCATTTATTTATTGATGATTAGTTATTTTTTATAAATTTTTATTATTTTATCATTAATATGACATGTTATTATTTTAGCTATATGGTTATCAGCAGTTAAAATTCAATTAAACATATGATTTAGTAATTTATTGCTTAGTTGCTTGTTTATCTCTAACTTATTCAATAACATCTTTATTAATGGTTAATGATCTATTAATTAATAATTTAATATTTTTTTTGCATGTAAAATTCCTAGGTATTAAGAATCTAATTAGTCATGTTGGTTAACTTAATAATATTTACCACAATTGATGTTTTATTTACTATCCTATTCAATTTATTAATCCATGCTAAAGTACATTATTCATTAATATTTGCCCTCACGAATAGTTTATTCAAGACCCTAAGTGTATTTTATACTTTATTGTTTATTTAGCAACTTGACTTTAACTTTTCTTGAATTAAAAAAATTATCTTATGATTCACAATATGAATTTTAACACCATGAGTTGTTTAACTGTAATTAGGGGTCTAATTAATGGCTCATTTGTCAAGTGGTTATAAGAAATACAATTAGTTGATTAAAATTAAAAGAAAATTAATTATCTTAGTTAATAATAATAATTTTGAAGTACCCTTATTAAGTACTTAATGCACCTAAGTTTACTGTGTCATGTAAGTTCTCCTTTTATTCCTATTATGTTGATGTATTTACAAAGATGACCTTCTTTTCTTATCAACCAGACTAAATGCTAAGCTTACTAAGGCCCCTAAGGCCCTAAATTTCTCACTTTATCGCTTAGGTAAACCAAGGTTAGCTATGTTAGATAAGAAGTGATATAACTTTTAAGTATTTAACTTGAAAAATGGATGATCGCTTCATGCAAGGCCAGTTAGGTGCTTTTTTGAACCAACATCCTTAAGAGTTCATTTTGGTTGAATAAAAATTGATATGTATTGTCCATGATGCACATGATATTTTTTTTAAGTTGTACTTGATGCTTTGGACACGTGCAGAGTTTATGGTTGGATATTTTTATGGCCTTTACTTGTTCTAATGCCAATTGAAATGGTCGCTTTTTTTATAGTTAATATGGGTGCCTCAAAAAATCCGACACTTCTGTTGCTATTTTAACTTTTAAGCTGTGTTAGAATCTTAAATTTAAAAATAATCCTCTCTTTTGTGTGGATGATGTCTTTGAATATTTATCCTATAATGTTAAAGTTTACCACTTTTAAGTATTTTGATAGAATCAGTATCCAGAATTATGTGTTTCACTTGTTTACTTTTGATCAGGATTATTACACTGTCCATGGTGAAAATGCTGGCTTCATCGCAAAGACATATTACCGCACCACCACTGCCCTTAGACAACTTGGTAATACTAATGATGGTATTTCCAGTGTCAGTGTGAGCAGAAATATGTTTGAAAACATTGCTCGCGATCTTTTACTTGATAGAACAGATCATACAATCGAAGTCTATGAGGGTAGTGGATCTAACTGGAGGTTGACTAAAGCTGGCACTCCAGGTAATATTGGTTCTTTTGAAGATGTCCTGTTTGCCAACAATGATATGCAGGATGCTCCGGTCACAATTGCTTTGTTTCCTAGCTTGCGTGAAAGTCAGTGCACTGTTGGTCTAAGTTATGTTGATTTGACCAATCAAAAGCTTGGTTTAGCAGAATTTCTTGATGACAGTCAATTCACAAACGTGGAATCAGTTTTAGTTGCTCTTGGATGCAAAGAGTGTATTCTCCCCATGGAAAGTGGAAAATCGATAGAATTCAAGAATCTACATGATGTACTGAATAGATGTGGTGTTCTTCTGACTGAGCGGAAGAAAACTGAGTTCAAGTCACGAGATCTAGTCCAGGACCTTAGCAGAATAATAAGAGGCTCAATAGAGCCAGTGCGGGAACTACTTTCTGAATTCCAACACGCTTTGAGTGCACTCGGGGCATTACTTTCCTATGTGGATCTTCTTGCAGATGACTGCAACTATGGTAATTATACCATCCAAAAGTACAGTCTAGATAGATACATGCGATTAGATTCTGCCGCCACAAGGGCTTTGAATATTCTAGAAAGAAAAACAGATGCAAACAAAAATTTTAGTTTGCTTGGTCTGATGAATAGAACATGTACTGCTGGAATGGGCAAGAGATTACTAAACAGGTGGCTCAAGCAACCTCTTCTTGATGTGGATGAAGTAAATTTTAGATTGGATATGGTTCAGGCATTTGTGGATGATGTAGAGTTATGCCAAACATTGAGGCAACAATTGAAGAGGATGCCAGACATTGAGCGCTTGACGCATAACCTTAGGAAGAGAGCAGCTAATCTGTTACCAGTCATTAAACTATACCAGGTACATATGGACGCCTTAAATTTACATTTTTACTTTTAAGAAATATACCCACCATTCAGTTTTACAAACATTTTAAGAATTTTCTTGTTTTTTATTTGACATGGACTTCTAGTCTTCTATAAGTGTTTCACAACTTAAAATTTTACTATTTGAATGAACCCAATTCATATGACTTCTTCTAAGGTTATAGATTTCTTGTTTCATGTTTTTTTCCATGCCATGGATTCCGATAGAAGTTATTCAATTTGCTAATTTGAATGTGTGAATTGGCAAGCTTTATATGAAATTCTTTGATGTTATTGGTATACCGTCATTTCACGCTTCTAGGAGTTAGCCTTGATATTGTAGAATATGCAGACTACTCTATTGAAAGGTTCTAGCACAACTCAAGAAGGGTGATTGGGCTATGCAAATCATTGTGTATTGGTTAAGTTCTCCTTGATATTGTAGAATATGCAGACTACTCTATTGAAAGGTTCTAGCACAACTCAAGAAAGGTAATTTGGCTATGCAAATAATTGTGTATTGGTTAAGTTCGTTCACACTTCATATGTTTGCATTTATTTTTGTATCTTTTCCCTTGGGGACTCTCTCCATTATGCAGGCCCATTGCAGAAATGTTGGTGGAACAAGGTCATAAAATCAATCATTTTCCACCCAATTAGGAACAATCTATGTGATGAGGACATCGGCAGGAAAACTTGACGCGTCTATCACAGGAGGAGTCGTAGATCGATGGCTATGATTAGAAGCTTTTATTTATGAGTCATTTTTCTGTATTTTATTTTTTATTTTATGTTATATTGAGAGTCTATCATATTTTAACTTTATGTTGGATTATATGAGTTGTAGTTCAATTTTAGTTCAAGGGGTAATTTAGTCTTTTGAGTCTTTCATATGTTGAGGCTTATATTAGAGCTGACTCATCCCCTCCTGTCACGACCTGGCCCAATAAGCCCGAATTAACGGGGCGGGAAGAAAGGTCGAACTTAAATAAAATTTCTTCTCTACACATTATCATCTTTAATTACATTTCATTATCATCAAAATATTCATACATATTAATGAAGAGCCACTAAATCCAAAACAATAACACTTTAAAAAAACATACAACGTACGATCTACGAGTCATAATCTAAAACATTGAAAAACATAAAACCTGTCGTCAGTCGTCATTCGACGATAATATATAAAAGGTTGTCTGTCACCCATCACTACTCAACACGATCTCCTGAAAAGTCATCACACAATTAGGGGTGAGTTAAAAACTCAATAGGTAAGCATGCGATTCTATAATCTTAGTGACAATATAAGAATTTCAGTATGCATGCTGATTTCATAAAATAAATTGAAATAACTGAGAAGAAATATCACATGTAAACAAAGAGCAGTAAACTGGTAAATATCTATCTACATATCCTATATGTCATCTTTTTCTTTTCATAAGCATGTGTCATATTTATTGTCATTTATTTCATATGTGCTTTTATTCTTTTTCCTTTGTATGCATGTAGATATATCATATTCATATACTTATATACAACCGTCTGAAGTACCTCTATGCACTGATCAGGTGCAAAAATATTCATTTGGCTAGTTCTTTCATTTCATTTGCCCCGAAGAGCCCTCTTTTTGCTATGCAACCTTTTTTGTGCCGAAACACCATATTTATTTTTGGTATCTCCAAGTCAACATATAAATGCAACATATAATAAACTTAAAATAAACTATTTCATTTAAAATCTATTAACATGTCATATCAAACATATGACTTATCTGAGGGAACATTTTCATACATTTCTATATGTAGAACACTTTAAATAAGGTGATATGCTTCATAAAAATTCATCACATATATGACTTTGTATTTTATTTTATTCATTCATTTTAAACAAAAGGAAATAAACATGATATTGTATTTCATTTCATTCATTTTTATAAACAGTAGAAATAACTGAAATTAAAGAATCTGCATGTTTCCTACCTCGATCGCCACACAAATCACCTCAAAACCCCTTAGGGCGATTTCTCCTTTCTTCCAAAACCTATAAAAATATTTTAAAAATTATTAAAACTCTTGCATACCTTCTAAAATTACCTAATTCACCTTAAATCAATATTAATCCTTTTTAACCTAGTAATTAAAATATTATTTTCTGATTGACCAAAAAATCCTAATTTTTGAAAAAACCCTAAATTATCAACCCTAAATTATAAAATAACATTACCTTCCCCAAAATTTCTCATGAAATCAAATTTATATCTAAAAAAAGATAATAATTTTCGGATTTAATTAAAAACCCTAATTTTGAAAAAACCTAAATTGCCAATTAACACATTAATTTCTCTCAAAAGTCCTAATGCATCAAACCTACAACTTGAAATTATTAATTTTTGGATTATCTTAAATAAAAAAATAAAATACAAATTAAATGAAAAACTCCATTTTTTTCACATAAAAATGCTCCTAAGATTATTAAGAACAATTCCCTTAAATTTGATTTGGAAAAAAAACGATTTTTGAAAAAATCCTAATTTTGGAAACTCAAAAATCTCCGGTAAAAATATGAAATTTTTAGGGCAAACATTTACTGTGTTTCTAAACGATTTCCTCCCACTTCGTTGGAGAAATTTTGCCGGAAAATCCCCCCTCGAGACTCTACCGTCGCCTCCTCCTTCTCTTTCGTTCGGCCGGATGGAACTCACGCATGCATGGTAAGAAACTTCCGTTCAGTTCCTTACTAATAATCACAAGCATTAGTTCAAATAGACCAAACTACCCTCCAAAGTTCTTAAGAAAAATTTTAGGGAAAAAGGGCATTTTAGTCCTTTTTCCAAAACAAAACTTCGGCGAATTTTAACTTCCAAAGGACGCATAATTAACCCTATGTTCTATATACCGAAACGATTGAAATTTCGGAAAGAATTTAATAAAATTAATTTCGTCGCATTCCTACAACTTCGAAAATTCGCCTAATTTCGTCGCGAGACTATGATTCGCCGTTTTCCAGGTTTTACACCTCTCCTATTTCCACACCCACAAGCTTAGCCAGCCCTTTCGCCAGGCTGGCCAACTTCCTCTCCATTGACTCTTGGTATTCTCCACCTCTTCATCTTCCTCAATCTAATTTTCCAAGAGTTGCTGCCCTTGCCCCTTCCAAACACCACTTAAAATCTGACCTTTCCCATTTCCAAAATCACATTACAACCTGACTTTTCCCATTCCCAAAACCACTTAAAAATCTGTCATTTCCCCTTCCCAACACCACTTAAAATCTGACATTTTCTCTTCTGAACACCATATTAAGATTTGATTTTTTCCATTCTCAGCACCACTTAAAATTTAACCTTTCCCCTTCCCAACATCACATTAAAATCAGACTTTTCCATTCCCAACACCATTTAAAATCTGACCTTCCCTTTCCCAAACTATAATAAAACTTAACCATTCTCCTCCCAATAAATCTACAATAAAATCTGCTCCTTTCCCCTTCCCATATGCCACTTTAATTTTTCCCCTTCCCCATAGATGTTGCCTTTCCCCTCCCCCTCTTCACCTTAATTCTACTTTAATCAAACCTTTCCCCTTCCCCCTTTCTCCCTCAACTAGCCACCATCAGCCTTTCCTCCCCTCCTAATCTTCCATCCCACCACACCTCTTCTCCACTTCCTCTCAACTAACACAACTCCACCAAATTCAGGTAACCTCTCCCTCTTTGTTCTCAGCCGCCCAATTCCTGAATTACTTTACCCAATAGTGAATAATTAAATCAATCATGGATAGCCGATCCTAACTTGGATCACCATTTTGTACTGAATGAACAAGGTCTAGTGGACGTGTTACAATCTCCTTTCTTCGACGTCAGCTTCGAGAACAACTGTATCGTCGAGGAATACGTTGAATGGATCCTCTTTTCTCTTGCATCGCTATCGACCAACAACGACCGTCTGTTCAATGGCAACTTACATACGATCCACCAATTTCTTCTTCTCCGGATAATTTTCCATTGATTAGAACTTTAGGACCTTATTTATTCTTTGTGGCATTGTTAATGTCATATCATGCTTTTCTCCCACTAAACTTATTCGGTAGTGTGAATGAGAGGACTTCATTGTGACTATTCTAGTTAATTGTGAGATTTTTGTTATTTGCGGATAAGTATATATTGTCTTTGTTACTATTTTATTATTCCCTTGTGCTACTTATAGCTGCATGCTATCACCTGATCAACACTAAGAAATCCTAAAATCAGTCATTGTGAATCATTAATTTTATAATTGGTAAGCTTGTCAATCTATTATTAATCCTAAATAATTCCTACATCTAGCACATGTTTCACATCATTATGCAATCCTTCTAAAACTTGAAGGTGCTTCCATTTATAACCACCTTTAGGCTCAATAAAACTACAAAGGGCTTTTGGCTAACCTACATTACTGTACTTCTGGCTAACCTACATTATTGTTCTTGTTAGGGTTGGATGATAAGGAGCACTAAGAGGTTGAAAAAGGGAGGTCAAGTTTGCTATAGAATAGGCAAGCTTAAGAAAAATTTTCACATGGAATCTTTCAAAAATAAACACTTGCAAATTCTGTAAGATATGTTTCGGAGAGTACATATTGAGGAGCATCCCTTAGGGTTGCCAATTGTTGACCTCAAAGCCTACCAGAAACTATTATTTAAACTATTATTTAAACGATGAAACCAGTGGCTATTTCGCTTTGTTTATTAAGAGGAGGACGAGATGTTTAGGCTATATTGCTCAAGTTTATATGTGCCATGTCACATTGACTTTGTGAGGGAGTGCTACTATATTTCAAAAATAAGTGTACATATTCTTTGCTAGTTTGGCTTTCAGAGGGAGTGTTATTATATATAAATTATCACATATGTTAATTTGTGGCAAGAATTTGAATTATTTATTATTTCAAAATTTTTATTATTGAGGGTATTCTCTTTTATCGGTTAGTAATTATTCTCTTCTATTGCCTCTATATGGACACATATAGGTATATACTAGAAAGATAGCTTACTAAGGGATTAGTCTTTTATAGTTCTTTCCTTTCTAACAATATCAAATGACCTTCTGGAAATTTCCTTTATTATAAAATGCCCTTATGTTGCTTTCATTCCATATATTTCATAAAGTTGAGAGAAGGCATCCCTAGATGTTTCTACTATTAAGTGGAACATAAGAGATATGTGGAACTGTTTTTGATTTTTTTTTGAAGGAAACTGTTTTTGATTGAAGATTACACATTTAGCAAGCATTAGAAGGCACCAAATTCATCTTAAATGATTTTCTTAACATTTTCTCAAGAAAAAAACATCCAGGCTAAAGTGGAATCCTTAAGTTTAGCTGACTTCGAAGTACATATATGGTTGGTTGTTGAAATTTCACCATTAATGATGAAATAATTGAAGGATTTAACTCTAAAAAATTATTTCTTGAGAACCCAAACAAGACAAATTAATTGGAAGTGTTAAGAGAAATTGGATTTAGGAGAGTTTAAGTTATTGATCGCAACCTACAACGTAGAAGAAATAACCCTGTGCTAGTGAATTCTCTAACCACATGTTGGCAGAAATTGAGATAGAACTTCACTATTAGGATTCCAAGCTAATCGGAAGAGATTGTTCAAAGCAATTGCCAGGAATATTTAGAAGCCATTTATCCTTCAAAAATCAATATGAGATGCAGTTGTTGACCTCCCAAGTCGTATTAAGGAGGAGTGGTTGAATAGTTTTCCTAATCCCTTTATTGAAGCAATGGCAAGTTAGAGACCACTTTCTCCATAAATTTGTTGGATCCTTAATTTTAAAATCTCTCTCCTTGACTATGTCGCAAGCAAAAGAAAAATTATAATAATTAGTTTTTCAAACCGATTTGGTAATAAGGAAAATGTTAAGATCTTAGGAAGTCAGGCTAAGACCTTTATGCTTTTTTAGACATGCATATTTTTTTCCAATTGATTCGATGACTACCCCTATCATTAACAATGCCCCTCCAGAAGAATTTTTTCTTGATTGAGTCATTTTTTTTAATCACTCAGGGAAATATAAAAAAATAATAAAAATAGAGTAGAGGAATAATAATAATAATACAATTAGAAAGTTTTTTCTAGATAGTTTTAATGATCAGGTTCTATGAAGATTTTTGAATGATTTGGAACGAAATGGGATTTCAGACACTTACAAGAAAGAGTTTCACTAACATAACTTTAAGATCTTGATAAGATAACCAGCATAATTGGAGATTTCTTCAATATATATTAAAGTTGACTTGTTAAAGTTGATATTAAGATAAAACAATTTTGCTAATTAGGTTAAGAATATGTTTCAAGTTAACCGATTGCAATGTGGTTGCACCATATATGAGAAGAGTGCCA
>JAJBZI010005398.1:0-10208 GCA_021234465.1 Dendrobium hybrid cultivar
TACAATGACGTGTGTTTTTTTTTTTTTTTTTTTTCAAAGAAACGAGAATAATCTCTTTTATATCTATATATATGACCCCATAAAGTATGCATAATAAAATTTATTTTTGGTGTAGTAGATGTTCATAATATTCATGTAGAACCTACAAGGGTGCTGTTTGATTGGGTCCATTTATAATGTAACGTATATTAAATGCATGTATTTTAAGACTTAAGTATTTTATTGAGTGGATTTCAAATGTAATGTACTTCAGTGATGAATTTGAAAGTTATCTATTAGTTCAATTATGAAAAAGTTGTTATTGTAATTGATTTCTAAGTATATTATAAATTTACCTAACATTATTGCTGCAAGCTCTAGCAAGTTAAAACCTCCTTATCTCCTTTGCCGTCGATCCCTGGTCTCTATCATACACATTGCGATTGCCATCTTTTGGTCATCATTATTATTGAATTTTATATTACATTCTTTTTATTTTTATGTCTAATAAAAAAAAATAATGACTTGCATTTTTTTATTTTCATCTAAATAATTTTAAATATTTAAAATACACTCTATTTTTTTATATTTCACTGTAATATATTTTACTCTTCATTCTTTTTTAGCAACTAAATCAATAGTAAAATTACTTCTCTTCTGAAATTTCTAAATGAGAAATATATGCTCTCTTTATCTGTTCAACTCAAAATATTACAATATAATAATAAGAAGAAAGTAATGTTTGTCAATCATGTTTTTTTTTTTTTAATTAAGGCCAAAGCCTAAATTTATTTCAAATGGAGAAAAGTACGAAGAATTAAGGACTAAATATCAAATACAAATGAGCTACATGAGCAACAAAACAAATAAGAGGAGAGAAAAGCCCTCAACTAGGGATAGACACATTCACCAGCACAACAAGAATTAGGGTTATAAGTACAAATCAGTTTCTAACAAAAGAAGAAACAATAAAGACCCAAAAGACCTAAGCAATGAAAGGTATAGAGAGTCACAAAACAAACTAAAAAATATTAATAACAAGATCCTCGGTTGCACACAGGATAAAGCAAAGCATGAATAGTAGTGATTGAGATGACAACAACAAGCTCCCAGACCCAAAATAAAGCAACGGCTAGCACATATGTGGAAAATGAAGGCCATATCTTCTGCTAATTGCCAGGAACTGTAAAAGAAGACAACAAAATCTTAGGGAACCTGTCATCTGACAAAAGAGCAGTGAACATACCTGGCAAAGAAACTCAAAGTAGACACACCAAACAGATAGAATTGCAGATGGTAACGTCTATAATTCAAAGCCAAATAAAAAGGTTATAACACAAGAAAAAACAAAAAGTATGAGACTACAATTTGCATGAAAAGAGCAACCAAAGAAACAAAACCAACAAAAATCCATAACAAATCCCACAGGCTAGCAACAATGGGAAGGTGTTGGGTGCTCAAAACCTATAGAGAAAAAATATATAATGTCTGAGATATAATAATCTTGTTGTCGCATGGACCATCTATAAGAGAGAAAAAAAACTAAGGTTGCCACATGGACCAACCAGGGAGAGAAGTGATAGACTAGAGAATGGAGAATAAACTAAAAGGTGGTAGAAAGACTAAGGCTCATCATAGACTCAAACACCAACCCAGGTGCATTCAACTAAAAATTGAGATAAATCAAGATGCTGCAAATGGAAGAAGCCAAAAATATATAGCTGTTAGAAAATATATAAATAGAGAGAGCTGAAGCATTCCTCCAATTACTACATTTGTGAAAAACAATAGTCCTAATCTTGCTTAAAATAGTAGAAGCACTACATATCCTGAAATCAAATCTCCTGTCAGTCCTCTCCCTCCATATGTGATAAATAGTACAGCAAATAAAAAAGTTTAAGCAGAATTTTATAATCAGCAAGAGGGTGCTGCAAATTATCAACAAAATCAAAAGCCTGAATTAGGTTGGGCCTAAGAAGAAATGATTTAGCCGCTAGAATAGCATTAGAGATGATATGAAAAGAGAAATCGCATTCAAAAAATATATGAGCCGAATTTTCAAAGTAACTATAACATAAAGAGCACTTAGATTCAAAATTTATATTTATTATGAGAAGAGCTTATGTAGTTTTTAAGCCACCACTAATAGCCAACGAAGCATAATTCAATATTTAATAACATACCTTTCATGCCAAATGTGATTGAACCAAGTGCAAATTTCCTCATCCTTATAATTATCAAAAATATAATCTTTAAGGCAAGGGTGAGAAGCTAATCCCCACATAATACTTTTATTATTGTAATTTTGGATAGGAATGTGAAGCACATAAGATAGGCAAGAAGCCAAGTCAGTAGGAATAGCCCTGCTATCATTATTAACGATACATGAAATACAAGGCATTGGGGCCAAAATAGGAAGATAACAATTGATTGTTCCCCATATCTGATGGAAAGGAGGTATTCATCCAAGGATCCCAAATGAGATATGTAGAGCAGAAAGGTGTTATATTAAATATAAATTTGTTTTTAGCAGAAGAGGCTGTTGAATTTATACATTTCCAGAAATGGGATGCCTTGAGTGTAAGTGGCTTCCAAGGACTACCATATATCATATTAGTCCAGAAGGCAAGAGGAGAGCTCAAGTTATAAAGCCTGATAATAAGAGCACAAGTATATGTATGATATAATGCTTTCATCTTAAATAGGCCAATACCACCATAGACTACAAGCTTACAAGTATTATGCAAAAATACTAACCTGTGTTTCTAGTTGAATGTCTCAAGTGTAGAGAAATCTAGAGCACATTTTATCAAGAGTTTTGCTACAGGATTTGGGTAATATAGATCTCCTTATCCAATATGCAATAATATTACATATAATAACTTTAAGTATTGTATCCTACCAGCTAAAGATAATAACTTTTCCTTCCAACCAGCCAATAAATTAATAACCTTTTGTATGAGAGTTTAAGGTTTGAAAATTTAAGAAGCTTTGGTGGGGTTTGGTTTAACTTCCTTGCAAGTTTTAGGGTTTAGGGTTCAAAATACCATAAATGGTCAAAGTGACCAATCATGGTCAACCTAACCCATTCAAGGGTTCAATGGTGCTTATGCATGATCATGAATGATTATCACATGCTAGGAGAGAAATCTAGATCTTGGATTAAGTAGTTCAATATAATTTATACATATGAAGGTTTTATGTTCAAAAGGGTCCATGGGTTAAACTAAGTCATCTTTGGTCAACCATGGACTCAAGGGAGTTCAAATCATTGTAATTATGACCATTAATAAGTTTAATTGATTTTGAATGCTTCCAAGGTGATTTTCATTAAGATGCCATGTCCAGTGGCATATGTTGTAAATATTTAAAGATTTTTAAGGGTTGATGGAGCTGAGTTTTAGGGTTAAGAGGTTATACAAGATTCCAAAATGAATAATATACTCTAGGGATATGCTTAATCAATAAGTGAATGATCAATCACAATTTTAGAGGCCTTGCATAGGGTTTTGATTCAATTGAAATTTTCTCTAGAAAAGAGAAAAGTCCAAAAGGCTTTAGGGTTTAAACGAATTGAATTTTACACACTAAGCTTTATATTGGATTTTGATTAAAGCATTGAAAGTGATTGAAGGTTTTAAATTTATGAAATGATTTAGGATGATTGTAAGGAATTGACCTTATACAAAAATGAGGTCAATAGCAGTGACTTGTTTAAATGGAACTGTTTTAACCCACTTGGAAAAGTAGACATTTATTGTTAATATGAAGCGGTGTCCAACTGATGATGGTGGCTCAGTTGGCCAAATTCTATCTATCCCCCAACATTCAAATGGCCACCATGTCACGATAGGATGCATCAAATTTGACAGTTGATGTATAATATCACCATGAATTTGACATTCATGGCATCCCTTAGCTTCATCAATGCAATCTTTCATGAGTGATTGTCAGTAGTAACCCATTCTTTTGATGTTGACTACCATTTTGGGACTAGATTGGTGTACACCATAAAATACTTCATGAACTTCCGCTACCACCTTATCAGCCTCTTTGGTCCCCAAACACCTTAGCCATATTGATCAAAAGCTCTTCAATACAATGTGTTGTTGACAAACGTGTACCGTAATGCTCTCTTCCTAACCTGTGTAGCTAATGATTTATCCACAGGGAGTCTACCCTCTTTAAATTAATCGATGAAATTTTACCTCCAATCATTTTGTTTTCAATCTCTTAACAATTTCACCATGATTCTGAGGCTCTACTAGACTTATGTCTTCTTATAACCATTTGAGGTTTGTTTGGTTGTTTCTCAAGGAAAATTTGTTAGGGAGGTTGAGGATCAACTGGAGTTGCATACTGCTAGCTTGGATTCGATGACCTCCTCTACTTGCGGGATTTGTAAAATTGCTGGCTCTAAAACCTGACGAGTGTGGACTCCAATCAACATGTACAGACTCATCATCCATACTTGCCATTTCCTTGGCAAATTTGGCTAGACAACCTGCCTTGCTATTTTGAGCTCAAGGAACTCAAGTCAGCTTAACAATTTGAATTTGCTTCATGAGCTTAAAAACACGTCAATGATAATAGCCAACTCGAGCTTGCTAATCTTGCAGACACGCAATAATTAATTTATAATAAGCTGAGAATTGCCAAAATTTTGAAAGTTATGAATCTCGATTGAAATGGAAATTTCAAGGCATGCCACTAATTCCCATATTCAGCCTTATTATTGGTTCGGGTTCAGTTAGACCAAACGAGTCTCACATTATACCTCTGTTAGGTGTTATAAAAATAAGATTGATGCCAGCTTGAGCTTTTATTAAATTTGGAGGTTGGTCATGCTTAATTGATGATGGTCCATCGAAATACATCTCCCAAACTTGTGATTTCTCCTTTTTTTTTTTTATATGCATAATTTGTTCATCAAACAAATCATCATTGAGCGATGAGTCTATAGGAATGGGATGTGCAGTGAGAAAATTTGCTAGGACTTGCCCTTTCACTATTTTTTGTGGAACATATGTAATGTCAAATTATAGGAGTATCACTATCCATCTAGCTAAACGACCTACCAATGCTGGTTGTCATTAAGAACATTAGCAAATTGATTTTTGATATCAAAGTAATTCTATGAGACAACATAAAATGGAAAAGTTTCTGTACGGCAAAGATCAAAGCAAAATAGTGTTTCTTAATTGGAGAATAATGTATTTCTACTCCAATTAGCCTCCAACTAATGTAGTAGAGGGCATTCTCTTTGCATTTCTGAGGGACTCTACTAATGCTATTGTGTACAAAATAAGAGGCTTCCCAAGAATTGGAGCTACAAGAATGGGTGGGCTTAACAATTATCTCTTGTTACTATCAAAAGTTTCTTGCTATTCTTTATCCCATATGAAGCGAGCATCCTTTTTCATTAATTTTACAAATGGTTGATACCTGCCAAATAGATTCGATATAAATCATTGAACAAAAGCAAGCTAACCTTGCAAGGAGCAAAGTTGTTGAAGGCTCTTTGGCAGCTGCATCTCCATAATCACCTTGATTTTATTGAGGTCAATCTTAATTGCTCGATGGGAAACGACATACCCCAAAAACTTTCCTAAGGAGACCCCAAAAGCACGTTTGAGAGGGTTCATTTTAAGATCAAATCTTCTGATCCTCTCAAACATAGTTCTCAAGTCATCCAAGTGATCATTTTGATCCATGCTCTTAATAACAAGGTCATCCATGTAGCATTCAACCTTCTGATGGATCAACTCATCAGAAATACATGTCATAGCCTACTGATAGCTATCCCCAACATTTTTCAAATCAAAGGGCATGACCATATAATAGTATATACCGATGGGCAATCTAAATGATGTGTGTTTTTCATCTTAAAGAGCTATTTTGATTTGATTATATCCTAACAATCTATCCATGAAAGAGAACATGTTGTAATTGGATGTACTACCAACTAGTAATTATTACACTATGAATGAAAAATCATCCTTTGGACACACCTTATTGAGATCCCAAAAGTTGATGTAGATATGAGTATGTCCATTTTTCTTTTGAATGAGAATAATATTGGCAACCAAATCAGCATATTTTTTTCTTTCAAATAAAGATTGCTTCTATGAGCTTCTTTGTCTATGGCATATGTCCAAGCAAAGCAATTCCTGAATTCATAGAGGAGCTCTTTCATTTCTTCAACTTGATCCTCAGGGAGAAGAACACTGATGAAGGTTGGTCAAGAATTTCCCTCAGTCTAAGAGGATAAAATTGAAAGGAAATGGTCCATGGAGGATTCTTCAAGGTGTTGACCATCGAGAACATGTCTATAAGAGTCTTCTTTGGGATCCACCTTTGATTAATTTTTTAATGGTGGATCTCTAAAATACAAAATAAATGCCACACATTTCTTTCTTTTTCATAAATTCTCCCTCTGGAGACATTGGTTTTTATATTTATTTTTCCTTTTGTCGGGACCTTTCAATTCTTGGACACAAGGTCTAAGTGTCACACCTCGACGTTCATCGCAAGGACCTTAATTTTAATTTTTATGCCATCATATTAGATGGTCACTTCCTCCTCCATCAGGACCTTTTGATGATAGATTCTTGGGCATATGTTCCAAATGTCACGCCCCATTGTTCATTGTATAGACCTTAATTCTTTCTTTTCTCTACCATCGTAATAGATAGATACTTTCTCTTCCGTCGAGACCTTTCAGCATAGCCTTTTTTTTTGTTGCTACAATAGTTTATATGTACCACTAGCCAAAAATGGAAAGAGAAATAATCCCGAGCGGAGTCGTTAGAGATTTGTGGGCTTCCAAAATTTTTGTTGTGGCCTCTCCATGCCTTTTTGTCGGTGAGGAGAGTTTTAACAAGTTTCATTCTAAGGTAAATTTTTTAGAAGGCAAATTGGATTTTTAGATAAGAGACTACTCATAGATTTCACCATTATTTTGCGAACTGTATAATCTAAGGCCTGATTTCTGATAGGCACAAGCTTTTATAGTTAATTACCCCTCCTGATAACGAGAGAGCACATCAATTAAGGCTTGTCATGAGATAGGCATTAAGTACCTATCATATATTAGCAGCAAGTTTACGGGTTTTAAAATTACATTTAGGGATTTTTAAGATTTAAAAATTATCATAGTACATTTAAAGAGGGTGATGGGGAAATAATTATAGGCCTGATCAATATTCGATGGTTCTATCATCCTGGGCTATCATGCTCCCTAATCTACTTAGTAAAAGGAGGTAATTGACCTAACCAGGTCGAATGATCATTATCGACAATTATGTGCATCGTGCAAGGTTACATTATAGACTTTGGATGAATATTTTCTTAAGGGAATATATTTGAGTCCACCTTAGCTAACAAAGAGCTCTATGCCCTATCGATTATACCATATTGATTCATTTCTCAAGAATTTAAAGCCATTGGGGAACATACAGGCTTTGTCATGCCCGTAATTTAGTAGTATTATTTGGCAACAAAATCACCTAATCAAAGAGCCCCAATAATAATCATTTACCTATGGTGTCATTTGGTAACAAAATGTTATTATAGGATATGTGCCACATCTTTATTGGCATGAGATGATTTGACAATGATATCCTAGTGTTATTCTTTATTGAGCATTCACTCGTTGTGAGCTAAACTGCTTTTCAAATTTATCCACCTCAACAAACTATTATAGAGGGTGAATGAATTTTTGCTTTAAGTATGTAGGTGATTAATTGCATCTTAAAAATTTTAAATTTTAATTATTTTTTAGTTTTAAATTTTTATTAAAATTGGAGTCCCTTAATGATTAACAAATGTTTGATCTCCTCCGGTTGAGATTAGCTTTCAACACGATCATTATTGGAGTGACATTAAAGTCACTTCAAATATTTTTATATTTTCATAAGAATTTTATAGGCATCTTGAAAATATGGGATCCCCTCCAGTTGAGATTTTCTATCAACACGACCATCATCGAGGTTTATGGATAATTTTAACTCATTCTTCAAACCTCATCGGCTTTGTTTGCTTGCCAACAGAAAATCAAGTTCAGCTCCTAATTTTTGGAGTTTTCATATAGATATTAAAACTAAGAATATTTATTCTAATATATGATTGTTTTTTCATAAAAGACATTGAAGGCCTAATGTGAACATATAAAATCCAAATATTCTGACAAATGCAATAAGTGTCGGCTCCGAGAGTTTATTATTTTAGTAGTGAATATTTCTTATATGGATTCTTGAGGGCCTAATATGAACAATATAAAACCAAATCTTTCGATTAATTTAATGAGCATCAATCCAAAGAATTTATGTTTTGATGAGCGAATCTTTTTTATAAGAGGTCTTGAAGGCCTAATGTAAATGTATAAAATAAGATACTCTGATTAATGTTAGTACCATGTATTTATTCAATGGTTCAAGCAGTGTTAACTCTAGTCCATGTAACGACAGGATCGAACTTGAACTATAGGTTCACTTTTTTAACTTCGCAACATTCTCAAGTAAGAGTTTAGGAGTGTAACGAACTTGTTAGAGCACATATGGGTGATTTAAATTTCATTCTTAAATAATGTGTGTGCATGATAGTGCATTTGCATAATATATTTGCACACTTTTAAAATGGTCAAACTCATTTATTATTATTTTTAACTCATGTAGATCCTCAAATCTCACATGTGCCTCTATGTCACACTCATCAGGGCCCATGCTGTGTGCTTTTAAGTGCATTTTAGATAATGCATCTATATATCAGATAGTGCATATGCATATGATGCAGTTGATGTATGTGATGTATCTGCATGTTTGCATGTACATTCACGTTTGTATTTTGAATGTTTGCATGCTTGTGTATACATTTGCATATTTCTATGCATACTTATGTATTTGCATATGCATTTGCACATTACTTAATGCATTTGCATAACACTTTTGTATGTTACATGGTGTATGCAAGATGCATTTACATGTTGTATAGTATCCCATGCCATGCCTTTACACAATATGCGATATACATGCATGAAGCACTTGCACAAATCCTGATGCATTTGCATGAATGTACTTGCAAATTTATATGATTGTTGATGCATTTGCATGATCAATGGCATGCATACATACTATGTAGTGCACCCATATGATTAGTGATATACGTGCATGCTATTTAATGTATCCATATAACACATTTGTATGTCTTCAGCACACTCGGTACAGTAGGGGCTCGTAGGCGACACCCTCTTTCGGTGATTTGGCACATCACGTGTACTTTAATGAGAAGTCATGCAACCAATGACATAAAATTGTACTATTTTATTTCTTTTTAAAGAAAAATGTTCATGGGGTGTATGACATATTTATCGAGGTGTATGCATACGAGTCTCCTGATTTTAATAGCTGGCCTTTACACTACCTAAGGCATATATATACTTGTATCCCTCCCTTTTTTTATTTTATGTTTCGAGTTTTGTTCAATGGGCCCTGCAAGGGGATCAATTGTTATATTATAAATAAGAACCTCATTCAATTCATTTCAACTTTACGCATTTTAATTTGTAGAGAGAGAATGCTATTGGGGGATTTGGGTGTGTGAGCGAGTTAGGAGCCAGGGGAAAGTTGTAATCTATGTGTTGGCGAGTAATTTAATTCTCCTACGAGTTCACTGTAGGTTTGAATTTAATTAATTTTTTTTCCTACTTTTAGTATTCGTCACCTATGGTTTCATGCATTTTCATTTTGTTTGTAAATTTAGTTTTATATTTTCAATTTCTTTCAATTTAATTTAAGTTCTTTATTTTGCTATAAATTTTGGCAACAACCCAACATCCTACCCTCATAGGAGGCTAAATCAAGGTGTGCTAATCCTTCCCTCCTATCAAGAAAGGCAGTCACGGTCGGTGTTAGGTGACACTGCGACTAATATCTCCAATCCCCCATCTATTAAGAAAGACAATCATGAGTTTTCAAGTACTTATTTATAAAACACAGCATTTTCTCACCTACAGAAAAAAGATGGTCAAGAGTACTTAGTTTTTCATATATAACAAAATTTTATGCCTGCTCAGAAAGGCAATTATGAATACTTATTTTTATGAATAGCAAATTTCTTTATCTGTCAAGAAAAATGATCACGGATAATTAAATTCATGCATAATAAATTTTTTCACCTTCCAAGAAAGACAGACAGTTACTTTTTTTCATGCATAATAGATCTTTTTGTCT
>JAJBZI010005461.1:0-14607 GCA_021234465.1 Dendrobium hybrid cultivar
GTATTTAATGCAATTAATGCAAGGTTGCAGTTGCAAACTGTTTTTTTTTAGGCAATATGTCAGTTGCTTTGTGATTAAAAACAATCATTAATTTTTTTTTTTTTTAAACTTCCTCTTGCACTTCTCCCAATAAAAAGAGCCTATTCTTTATCTTCAACACTTCTTTTGCAATAGGTCGCTGAGCTCGTCAATGTTTCTCCCAAGATCCAGAGTTTTGAGCTCGTCAATGTTTCTCCCAAGATCCAGAGTTTGAACCTTGTGTAACTCGATGGCCATGCCCCCTTTGTCCTTACTTCCTCCTTTCTTTGGTGAGTAAAGCTCATCACTTGCTGTCCCGAGTTTGACTCCCAACCTCATTCTCCGGCGAGCCAAGCCTACTATAACTCCGACGACCAAGCCTTCCAACTTCTCCGATGAGGCAAGCTGACGAGTTGGCTCGAGCCTACAACAACTTAGGCAAGCCGAGTTCGAGCTCACCATATGAGCTTGATTCAAGCTCGAGATTGTCTTTGAGTTGACGAGCCGAGCTTGAGCTGGCCCAAACATAAGCTCGACTCGACTCACTTACACACCTAGTGTAGTGTATGTTTAATACAACATTGTATATCTTTTTGTGTACCAATGGAGATATGTAGATTTGCAGGCTTAAAAGTGTAGTAAGATGCCCCAATGAAGTAGACAGGTTGGAAGAAGATAGTTTAGGAAGAGACAAATAAGACTGGTGAGTATAAACTTCTAATGGAGGAGCAAGCATTAGAGCAATAGGTGGAAATAATAGAGAAGCTTTGGTAGGGCATTGAAGTTGGAGGGCAGTAGGGATGAAAGGTGCATGGACTAATACAAAGTCGATGTGTAGATGGATCAAAACACTAATAACTTTTCGGTGTACAAAAATAGTCTAGAAAGATACTATAAACAACATTTAAGAATTTTTCATAGCTCGATGAACACTATCAAAGATTTTGGGAGAAAGATAAAATTAAGTATAGATGCATAGTTGAAAAGGTAGGAGCATCGCCCGTAATAATGGATGACACCCAATTGATTAATAAACATGCACTGGACCATGGTTTCTCCACAAAATCGTCGTGGGTCATAAAGCAAGTGACATTGAGGAGATGTTAGTGCTTATGCTTAACTTTTTTTTTTGGTTAGATTATATAGGACATGATGATTGATGTGTAATACAATTGTTTGCATAAAATGAACAAAATGAAGTTTGATTTTATTCAATAGCGTTATTGATATGAAGAATTTTAATTTGAGTGAAAAATCTGAACTTTTATTTCTTAATAAAATTATTTGAATATTTTGAAAATGTTTGACATTCTTCAAAAAAAAAAATCAAATAACTATGGTTTGGTTATCAATAAAAAAGAAGCAAAATAATAGCAACCTAAATGAGTGGACATAATACTTGGCCCTTATGTTTGAATATACCCTATTAAAAGGTGCTCTACTATGAGAGTATGTAAGCACGTAAAATAAGGCATGATGGCAGTTACTATTCGCACTTTCATATTCAAATTTAAAAATAGGGGGAACATGAAAGTAACCTTGAAGGTGGTGTGGTGGGGTGTTAAATGGTTATCCTCTTAGAAGGTGAAATAGTGGATGAGGATAAGGATGTGAGGTAGCATCATTTAGATAATAATTGTTCCGCCTTCAACACCTCCAACTAATGTTTTCTTTGTACTAAGATTTTAAAAATTAGAAGTTACATAGTAATTGTGAGATTTAGCAAAGCAATGTATCAAAATAAAATTTTTAGGAAATTTTGGGATATAAAAAAACATTATCCAAACTCAAGTAGGAGTGATGGATATTTCCTAAAGATAAGAGAGGGAGAGAGAGATCCATCTACAGTAATGATAGGAGATGTCTATAACAGGAGAGCACTATCAATCAAGCTTGAATGGATTTTAGGAGTGAATTAATATTAGAGAGAAATTTAACAATGAGAATTTTTGGTTAGTTTTATCAATACTTAGATCTATGGTAAATGGACGATTGAAAATTTTTGTTATTTTGCCTTTCAAAGTACTGTGGTAATCTGCATTAGATTTGTCACTTCATTGCAAGGAGAAAGTCATAGTAGATGGTATGTCACAAGTCTCACATCCTTTTGATAGTTTCCTAGAATGCAACGATAGAGACAATTGTAGGTTCGAGGTTGATGAGCATTCATATGAGAACATAATTATTAGATGCTTTTGATTTGGTGTACCTGGCGTTGCATTTCTGTTTGAGAGATAGAGTTTAGATGATTCATTTTCTCACAAGGAAATTGAAGTCCCGAAACTATAAGTGATGGTTGGTACCACTGAGTTTAGGTGTGCTAATAATGAATGAGGTTTTTATTTTTAGGATAGTAGAGGAAGCAATTGATTGCTTTGCGCACCCACTATTAAAAAAAAGAGAAGAAATGAAAAGGAAATAAAAGAAAGAAATGAAAAGAAAAATACATGGCCTAAACTCAATTTTCTGGTCTGTCTATCACTCGCATTTGTGTTTAGCTACAAGCGCCACCACCTATCTCCTCAATTTCTTGCAAACCTTCAACCTTAGCTATCACTCTAACTACTAGCTCTTCTTATGGTCAACACTCGAGCATCAACTCAATTATTGCACACAACCCACATCCTCATGCAACTCTCCTACCTCTCCTATATTTCATATTTCTCTTTCGTTATGCTCATAATGAAAATTCCAGTGCATGCTCTCTCTATGCTCACTTGCTTCCAAATTTCCTTTTACTGCTATTATACCTCTAAATTTTCTCTCAAACTAGCCACTCTCCTTCCTGCCAACGTCATTGTCTCTTATCAATGTTTCTCCTTAAATGCATGCCAACTCTCTCCGCCTTTCCAAACCTTGCAGCTCTAGCACACATCCTTCAATGCATTCAACTGCGCGACTTGTTTTCTCATGTGTGCGCCCTCTACACTCTTTTTGAAAGCCCCAAATGTTGTTGCTCTTTCTTGTGAACACTCTCCAAACCTCATCTTGAACCTCTTAATCTTTTTTATCAGCTGCCTGCTCTTCTTATTATTCTTCTTCTAAGGGGTGTCAAGTTAGGTTGGTTGGTTGGGTTCGAATTTGACCCAAACAGAATATACTTAACCAGAACTCAACCTGTTTATTGTACGAGTTAAAATGTTTTGCCAGAACCCAACTTGACTTGAACCCCCATTCATTTGGCCCATTTATTATATGAACGTTGTAAGTTTTTAGATAAACACAATAATTTTAACTCAAATATGACTCATTTAACCTAAGCACAATCTATTTTTTTGAACATGAATGATAATTGGGTTAATTTCGAATCAATTTTGGGGTTTCTAGGTCTTGTTGAATCCAACCCCAAAATTAATTGGGTCAATATTTCACTCAAACTCAATCCAATTAATAAACAGGTAAACCTGATTCCAAAATTTTCAATCCGGCTTTGATTCATGTTATTTAATGACACCTCTACTTCTCCCTTATGACCAAATATGTTATTTTGCCTATTGTGCCCCTTTATCCTTTAGACAACTTATCTTTGGGTTACCTTTTACAACCCTAGCATGAGCATTTGCTATTGAATGTTTATGACACTGATATAACTTTCTTAAACATTATCTCTTCTGTCCTTGGAGCTTCCATGGCTTAGGCTACAAGGTTCACCTTAATAAATGATATTTATTAGGGTGAACCTTGTAGCTTTGTATGGTGTAAGTATGCCTCATTTTTCATTGTTTCAGGGTGAGCTCGTGGTCTTCTTGATGCCTAGAAACTAATAAAATTTTGGGAAGATGTTCATTTGTAGACTCAAATGTATCTCTTTCTTTTTTACTATGGTGTGCCTCATAGTTATTTTCTACTACATAAATCATGCCTCATTCCGCAATGCATTTACCTTGGTGTGCCTTGTAGCCTTATTAACATGAAAAAAACCAACAAAATTTATGGGCTGTTCTTGTCTGTTTGCTCCCTCACCTTTTAAAACATCCCTATAATGATTTCATAACTTCTACATTAAGCATACAACTATTTTCACTCCACTTTGGACATGATAAAGAGAAAGGAAATGCTACATGAACAGATTTTTCTCATTTTCAAGTTCTGGCCCTACCAATTCTTTAAACATTTGAGCAGGCAAAAGAAGTGGATTATGTTAAAAATAATTTTATGCAAAAGGCCTTTATATACATTCACTTGAAATGAAGGCATAATGTGCTATATGCTTTCACACCTCTACTTAAAATCCTTAGGTTTTATAAAGACATGTAGCATATGCACTTTTTATTTTACCACAAGAATGAGTTATGACAACTCATTTGTGTAGTTCTATGAGAGAAGGGCATTGAACAAGTAAAGTTTCTTTTCGTGCTTTCTTGGTTAAAACTTTTAAGCTTCATATCTACTGTTTTAAACTAATGTTTAGCAAAATGCATCATAGTGTGCAGAGATATAATTAGTTAGACATAGAAAGATACATCACCATATGCAGAGATATAATTAGTTAATCATAAAAAGATAAATAGTCTCTTGTGTTGAACGAGTCAAAAGTTAACAATCACTTCTTGACTTTTCTATTTATTCTGAGCTAGGCCTTGTACACAAATTTTATTACAAAATAGCTCTTGGGCTTTTGGTAATTAATACAAGTATATACAAATATAAACTTCATAAATACTATCTTAAATCAATCTTGAGCAAAAAGGCATCTCAATATGCATTGGAAATGTAGTTTCATAATCATAGAAGATAAATAGCCTCTTGTGTTGAATGAGTCAATAGTTTACAATCGCTTTTTATTTTTTTCCCATTTATTATGAGCTAGGAAGATAATGACCTTTATTTATTAGATTTAAATGAGAATTTGACTATTAATAGAATACAGTGGAGAAAAGGATTTCATGTAGTCGACCCCACGTAGTGGGATAAAGGTTTGTTGTTGTTATTATGAGCTAGGCCTTGTACACAAATTTTATCATAGAATATCTCTTGGACTCTTGGTTGTTAATATAATTATACACAATACTTTGACTTGACAACATGTCCTATTCAGCTCTAGTGTGTTGCTTTGCTTTGTGAAGTGTCCTTGCCCCCAAAACTATTGAAGAAGAGATTGCGTCGATAAATATGTTCCAAGTATAATAGATTAACTAGATGCTAAAGAATATACGATAAACAAATTCCGTATAATACCCTGAGTAATTTTATTTGCCCCAAAAGGCATGCTACATTTCCAAACAAATTTAAAGTTTTCAAAGGCCAAAGATATTATATGGACATACTTAGCATTCATAAATGATACGTATACATCAATATTGGTGGTAGTGATTGATGATTGTGTTGATGCATCAAAATCTATACAACTATGCTCTCAAATGCTAAATGATCTTTAGATCAACCCAAGGGTTCCATTAGATTTCTGGGTAACTCAAACAAGGCTACGATGTTCTACTAAAGAAAATAAATCACCAATATGCTCTCCCAATAATTAAATTGCTCGAATAACCTAAAAGGTCCTAACTCAAATATGTTTAATGTTGACTCAATTGATTGAACAGGCAGAGCAAGTATCCAATTTGATTTTGCTATTTACCAATTATTCAAAGGTCATAGTTGGTCCTTGCCCTTGATATGCACATAAATAATTGGGCCGCCTTATGGGTTAAGATCGCAAGACCTATTGTTGGGTTGATTCCAATATATGAATCTTAAAGCTAAACATAACAAGCCCAACCCTTTTGGCTACACAAAATTTTTATATCATGCCCTAAATTTTAAATTAATCTACTCTAAATTTGCAGACACAAATCAAGAATCTAAAATTACAAACAAACATCAAGCCACTTTATCTATAGGGTAAGACCGTAGGACCCACCCATGATTAGGCATTCCTCTTTCTCAAGTTTTTTACGCTTTGGAGCCTTCCTATGAATGTAAGCTCTATCCAAAATAATTTTGCCAATTCGAGTTAGTATAAAGCTAATAAATCCTCCAAGGCTAACATTTGGTCTTTTAATGGATGTAAGCCCCAATATAAACTTAATTTGAGCTAGCTCTCATGCTAAAAGCCCCCCCCCCCCAATCAAAATCGAATTCATCATTTATAATTATGCAAACCAAAAAATCAATCATGTTTTATTGTTATGATTCTTTGAGTTATAAGCTGAAATCATGAATACCTGGATGTTATGCTATGCATCTTATCTCTTATTAATTATGTACAATACCATTGAATCACAAGTGCCCATGCTTTAGGTGATGCAGGACAGAATACTTGGCGTAGTTGGAGAAGCCTTAGTTGAAATCGATTACACTTTCCATGGTAAGGAGCTGAGCCGCTTGTTGTTGAAGACCTTTGGACGTTCAGGCTTGTGCTGGAGGCTGTTCTGGTGGGCCGGCCGAAGGTGGGGAGAGGGCTGCTGAAGCTATTGCTGGCGGCTGAGGTCCACTTGAGGTGGTCTGTTAATGTAGCTAGGATAGAAGGCTTGCAGGCTTGGGGAAGCTCTTCATGGCACGCCTTGGGTGAAGAGGCTACGGGTGCTTCTTCAGGACCTGCACTGGTTCTTCACTTCGGTTGGCAGAATAATAGAAGTGATGAATAGGAAGGGGGGGACTAGCAGCTGTAGGAATTTAATAAATAAAGGGCTGACCATTAACTAATTCAGTGGGAACAAAGGGAATTACAAGTGGGCTGTATATGGGTGGCAGAATTTGTCTTTTTGTGGATGGCTGCAGAAGTGCAGGGGATGGAGAGGCTTATAGGTGTGTCTAGGTGTGGGCGGCAGCAGGGAAAAGTGGTTGCAGGTATTATTATTTTATAGTACAAGTAGTGGGCTTGCAAACAAGTGGAGTGGTAGCAGGAGTGGAACAATAATCAGGAAGTAATTAATTCCTTGCCTTCAGACTTTCGGTTGGGTTGATTCTGGAAGTAGATGAAGCCGTGGAACGCAGTTGGAGAGGAAGAAGTCATGGGTAATGGAAGGAGCGGTTCATATGGATAGCTGAAGAGATTTGAAGAAGGAAATGTATGTGGTTTTGTTTTGTTCTTAGGTGGTAAACAGAATGAGTGCCGGTTGGGAGGAAAATAGAAGATATGCAATGAAGAAGAGTTTAGGGAGGGAGGAATAAATGTGAAAACAATAAATATAAATACCAAGATTACACATGAGCTGTTGGGTATGGCTTCATTTCCTAGGAAATCACTCCATCACTCAAGCACTTGAAGAAAACCTCTCTAAATCTGAATTGCATTTCATTAAGTGTTCATCATCCCCATTACAAAAGACTAAGGCTATATATATAGGCCAACAAAAGGAGAGGAATAAAAGACTAACATGCCCCTTGGGCTAAAACTAACACACATATAATAAGAAGGATAGAAATGGAAAGTTTCCTACATAGCACATAAAAGTAAATAAAAATTCAGAAATAACTTAATTTTAAGACCCTAAATCAACGCCGTCGATTTACGACGTCTTCTATGGTAAATGCGCCAAGTCTTCTTTTTGATGTCCACATCATTAGGCCTCTGAACTATTCAATAAAATTTGTAAGATTAACGCTCATGAATGAACAAGTTTATCTTAACCTCTGAATCACGTCTTTAACAAATATATTTTCTTCTAATTCAGTTCTGATTACTTGTGAGGAGTCAATTCATAGTCCCCAATCAATTTTTCTGGATGCCATGGTTTCCAGCCTCAGACTTTGGTGGACGGTAGTCCATTCCGTGATTCTTGAATATGATATGAACCCTTGTGAATTTTGTTTTAATTGATGATCTCTTGCTGGTGCACCAAGAGTTGAGCTCCTTTGTTTTCTCTGAACCTTCTAAAGCGACTTGCTATTGTTTGTATTAAAGTTTGTTCCGTTATAGATCTCTGCAATCTTACTGTGCATCTCTTTTGCATCGGGTTTGATGTATTTTCAGGAAATCCCTTAACATTACATTTTTTTTTTAATTTTTTGAACTGCATATTATTTTAAAGCTTTTGATCTTCTTAGTAAGTTCCCGATATTATTTGTCCTCTATCATTGGTATTGTAGAAACTCAAGTTATTTCCAAAGCACTCATTTCATTTACAATGGGTCAAAAAACATAAGTGTTTTTTTAAAAATAATTCTGAAAACTAAAACTTAGGCTTGCCGTTGAGAAAATTGGACAGCTCTTACCTGTAATACTTGCGTCTGAATGCCAATAATTCTGAAGTTTATTTTTCATGCAAAGTTCGTCTAATAACAGAAGTTTAGAGGACATGGATTAGAAAGCTTTAGTATGTTTCCTGCTTTTATTTTTTTGGTAAGGACAGTGCTTATGAATTGACAAATCCTCCATGTGCACCATTTTTTTTTAATATTATGTATTTCAGCTGTGTCAGGCATACAAATGCAAGTTATGGAAAAGTTGGCGGTAATCTCTCACCTGTAGCTTTTGAATACATGTGTGAACCAATCAATAACGTCTGTTCCAATTATGATTATTATCAGTGAAAACTCACGAGAAATCTTATGTGGACACTGTCCGGACACATTCATGTTGGCACTTGCCAGTTATTTTGGGATAGTTTGGTAGCTAGAATGAACTAGATCTGACAAAGCTATTTTCCTCATGTGATCAGATCAATTTTGGGTGTAGCTATTAAAGTTAGTGCATTGGAGTTCAAGAATGTAGCGTAAGGAACCACTGAATGGTTTGTGCTTCTGGAAGGACCTCTTTTGATAGGCCATCTACTAGAATTTCTTTAGTTACTTGATCCATATCTTTTGTATTTCTTACCCACAAATGATTAGCTGCTTTGAAGCAAAATCGTCTAAAAAATCATTATTAATGTATGGATTTATGAGAGAATGGTTGCTATTTTCAGGGTTGTTGAATTTGGTTGATCTTCGTCCGAGGAAGATAAATCCATCATCACTATTTACTAGAGATTCTTGCTATGGAGGAATCCACTTTTTGCATTCTATTAGATCAATTATTATATAATTTAGTCGGATTGTAGTTTTTTTTTTTTGCTTGGATAAACTTCTTTTTATTTCTTGTTATATATTTCACTTTTGTTTGAATTCCATTTGTTTTTGATTATAATAAAATGCTTGAATTCTCTTGTATTTATGGTAATGTAATAATTAATGCCAAGTTGGTCTACTTTTTTGTGCACTAAAGTTTAATCTTTATTTGTTTTTGTAGATCCCGTTTGTTCGAGTTGTTTGATATTTTTCAAATTAAATCCCATGTTCCGCCTGCATTCCTTTTCATGTTCTTATAAAGTTTGCAAACATCTTATAAAGTTTGCAAACGTCTTATAGGAAGAGGAAGTAGTCCCGGAAGAGCAAGTCAATTCAAAAAGTGAGACAGCTTTACCTGTTTTGTGTGTTGAGGATGGAGTAGTGATATTAAGGTTTTCAGAGATTTTTGGAGTACATGAGCCCTTGAAAAGAGCAGATAGAAGACATTGCCAGAAGCGGCCATCTTGTAATGGTAAATTTGTGCTTTAGATTAATTATTATAATACACGAAACGACAAAGCCTATTTTTTTCTAAGCTTTATTTTATCTTTTTTTTAACATACTTGCATTATAAATATGTTATACGGATGGCTTCCTAAAGAGATTTATCATATCAAACTATTTTTTGATGGAAATGCTGTCTGGTTTTTAATGTTTTCTTTTTATCTTATTGTTCCTACCATTATATACATCTTGAAAGGTAGAGTTGCATAAATTTTTTGTTAGTTGGTAGCTTACGACATCAAGCAACTTGATATGAACTTATCTCAGCTTTTGTTTTTGTGGTTCTCACATTTATGCAGTTATTCATAAAGTTTTTATTTTCATGCATGAATTACTTTTTCATTTCAAAGTCGCTCCAGTTACCTTAGTTTGAACTTTCGTGTGATTCAGCACATTTAGGTAAGTTTTCATATTTGTTGATTCAGTGATTAAGCACGTTTCAGGAGTTTGATAAGCATGTTTTTATATTTTCAGTTGGAGATACGTCTTGCTACCTTTGATTCAGAAACTTTTGCTTTCTTTATTATTTGATTGATGTTAGAATTGTTTATTATTTGTTGGCTAAATTCAATATTTGAATTGCTTTCAGAACGGGATAAAACTTTAGATATCTCAAATATTATTGAAGAAGATGAGGAAGCTTTTCTAAGGAGTGCTAGTCATGATCTATCCATCACTAAAAGGCTGAGTTTAGCTGTTCTTAATGGTGAAGAAGATAATGATCAAGAAATATCTTTTGTTGGTGTGCAGAGTAAAGACATTTGCCTTGGTTCAATGCCAATGAAGGATGATATGCACGTGGATGCATCAGCATTTCAATGCTCTCTACCTTCACCAAAATTTTATCCATTGGATCAGCAAGACTGGGAAGATGGAATTATTTGGGGAAATTCACCACGGTTAAGTTTTGATGTCTCAAGGAACGATTCATATTCTGAGCATGACACTGAAGATCAATCAGAAGAAAATTTAGATTCCAGATATTGGAGAGGTGCATTCAAATCAAACGAGAAAGATGGTGATTGCCCCATAGTATCTGCCGAGAATGCAATTTTGACACAGTACAAATCATTAGAAACGGAGTGTCATCAGCAATTACTTGGTTCAGAATTGTTTTCAAGAAGGCATAGCTCATATCCAGAAGTTATGAAAACTGATACTGTGCATACAGATATTTCTGAAAGAACTGCCTTACAACGCTTTGACAGGCTGTCCTTAAAGAATAATGATTTGTTAAATGGTTCTTGGTTGGATCATATAATATGGGATTCAGAAGAGGCAATTTCAAAGCCGAAACTCATTTTTGATCTTCAAGATGAACAAATGCAATTTGAGATTGTAGATTATAAGGATAGTGAATATCTTTCTTCTCGTGCTGGTGCTATGGTAGTAGTTCGCCCTTCGAAATCTAATTCAGGGGAATCTTTTGATGTGCATAATCAGGGAATGCCATCCAATGCCCGATTCAACATTTCTAATGATAAATACTATTCCAATCGAAAGATCTCCCAACAAGCAAAATCTCATACAAAAAAACGTGCCTCTCATGGCATCAAAGGCTTGCATTCTGTTCCTGCTTTGAGACTTCAAACTATGAAGCCCAAGTTAAGCAAGTACGTATACGTTGTTGCAATGCTTCCACATAATGTGTTAAATGTTTCAATGCTCAAATGTTTTCATCCCAACTATCTTATGTTTTGATTGTGCTTGAAAGCAAAGTGGAATCAATTATTTGCTGTTTGGTTTTCCTGTTAGACTAATATCAATGCTACTTATAGTTATTTAATGCTTGATAATATTTCCTTAACTAATGGACGTGATTATTTTTGGTTCGGTAACATTTGCTCATATCTCTATTTCATGATGTAGACTTCATAATATCTCCATAATTACAACCCAGGTCTTCAGACGAAATAATCAATGCTAATCTTCAGAAAATAGTAAGTCCTGAGTAATTTCTGTCAAATTACTTTCATCTTAAATCCACCAATCTTATTGTTTTCCTCTTATTGTGTGTCTTAGTGAGAGTGTGATGATGTGGTTAATCTTAAGCTTGACTATGGTTAGGGATTGATTTGAGCTTGCACTAGTGATCTAACTGGCGACCAATGTCATATCTGGGCATGAGGAGTTTTCAACTCTATGTTGCTCCCCAACCCATACAATTGGAGATACATGCTGTTTCTCAATTATTGTTGCTCACTTCATCATACTTAACTTTGGCTTTCCACTACTTTCACCACCGGATTGTCATATATATTCCCATAACTAATATAATGCTGACTACATGTTTTCATTACTTATACCATTCTTCATTGATTTGATTGATGATGATTGATGATGTATGTTGAAGTCCAATTCTGAAATCTTCAGATTATTTAATCATTGACAATCTTACTGGTCCTTCATGATAATTGTTGACCATTTTCATGATCACCATACTACTTTTGGGTGCATTTAGAACTATGCACTAAGTAACTTGGCTTCCACCACTGTCATGGTCACCTTCTAACTCTTTAGAGAAGTGTTTCTTTTGTCCTATGTGATATTATGAAGGACAAGCATGTGTCCATTTAGTTTCATGCTTTAAATATTTAATATAAGAATAATAATTGCAATAATGACACTTTATTGCACTTATTTGCTTAAAAAAATTAATGCATTTTATGAATGTATTACATGAGATTTATTCTTTACAAGGTTCTCAATATTGTTTTGTGTATAGGCACTTGATTATGATTTCTTACATGATTAATGAGCTATTGAAGCTTTTGTTCCATATATCTCTTTTTCCTTTTTCTCTCTTTCTCTCTTTCTCTCTCTTCTTCTTGGGCTAGTACTGTATGACTTCACAGGAAGCCATCATTGTGCTTTTTCTTGAACTATATATCATGTTTTGGAAATGGTTATTAATTTCCATGTATAATGTCAGCTTGCTGAAGATCTTTGTGATTTGTCTATAGTTTCTATTCATCAAGGTTGTCTTACATTTTGCACACAATTTTCCATCACTTGCTGGCTTTTTTGTTTTGTTTTGTTTTTTGTTTTTTTTTTTAAATTAAAGCATATGATGAACATTTCAACAATTATTTATCAAATCTTTTTTATTTATTTAATTGTTCTAGCCTTCACTGTGTTATTGGTCAGCATCATTGTCATCATCACTTGTTTTATCGTAAATAAGAGATTCATTTTGTTGTCATGTTTGTAAATATAATAGTTGTGTTGCCTTTTGTTTTGTAACAATCTCTAACATGTAAATGTCTTGCAGTAAGGACATTGCCAATTTCCATAGACCAAAAGCATTATGGTATCCTCGTGATAATGAAATTGCTGCAAAGGCACAAGGAGCACTTATTACCAATGGTCCTATCAAAGTTGTTTTATTGACCTTGGCAGGGAAAGGAGTTAAGCTTCACATTGATGCAGAAGAGATTTTATCCAGTCTTAAGCTGAAAGCATCGAAGAAACTAGGTTTTTAATGCCTTTTGGTTCATTCTTAATATCTCCTAATTTCAATCTAGTGATGATTTCCTTTGCATGCACGCCCATTTGTTTTACTCTAATGTATTGCTGGTTTAAATACTTTGATTTCACTCAGGCTTACACATCTTTTCTGGTTATTTAAAATTGAAATCTCTTATGAAATATTGTTGCAGAATTTAAGATGTCCGAAAAGGTGAAAATTATTTGTTCTGGTAGAGAGCTGGAGGATGATAAATTTCTTGCATTTCAAGGAGTGCGTTCAAATTCTGTGCTTCATCTTGTGCGTACAAGAATACAGATATGGCCAAAGGCACAAAGGTTGCCTGGTGAAAATAAACCTCGGCGGCCACCTGGTGCATTTAAGAAGAAATCTGAATTATCTGTCAAAGATGGACATGTATTTTTAATGGAGTAAGTAGTTAACTTTGTTTCTGCCCTTGGTTCTCCCGTCATTTTGGAACTCATCCTGACGTAAACTTGGTATGCTTTTTGATTATATCATTGCTGACCTATGATGGTGTACTTAAGTCTTATGAAATCCAATTTGAACTCATAACATTACTAAAGAACAAAGAAGTTGTTTTTTCGATCCTTAACTTTAACGATGTTATACTAAATCAATTCTGCTGTTGGTAAACATTTACCTTGCCCTTAAAATTTTAAAGAGAAGTTTTGGTACGAGATGATTTTCCCTGAATCTCAGCAATTGGTTGCAAAAAACAAACTCCTTAGGAAAGAGTTCAAATAAATAAATAAATAAATTCTTCCTTTAGTAATAAGGAAGAATATCTTGAATACAAAGGAAGGAAGCCCTTTGTTAATTGTATTTCGTAAATAAGTTAATAGAAAAAAATTACTATTTTTGGGACATTGTATCTTATTCTCATATAAAATGTTTATGTTTTGATAAAAAAAAAATATATATTTTTTGAACTAGAAAATCTTAAACTTTTATTTAATAACATCCAAGTTGTTTGGCCCAAAAAGTTTAAAATATATTGCAAAGCTAAACATGATTTTTTCTAAATTGCATAATAGTTTGTACAATTGTTTTAATACACCTATGTTTTTTATGAGTTCCATTTTATGGAGATGAAATACTTAAAATAATTATTTCAAAGCAATTAACTTAATGAAGCAAGTACCTGGATTGGTCTTGTGATTTAAATCGTCTTTGATTATTTGGATTAGAATTGAAATATAATCTTGGCACTTGCCAAAGGGTAAAATGACTTGCTTGTTTGTAAGTTTTCATTGAATAAAGCAAGGACATATTTTTCTTGATAGGGCGATCCTTAGTTGTTTGATTTGTTTTTTATTTATTTTCCTTTTGGCCAATTTGTTTGGAGGGTAAACATGGAGCTGAGTTGAATAGAATTATTCCCAATAAATTGAGCATTTAAAACATGCTTTTTTTTTTTCATTTTGTGAAAATCTTGTGATTAGAGAAAAAAATTCAAAATAGTTCTTTGATCATGAATAAGTAACCAATTTAGTCACAGTGTTTCACACTACCTTAATTTAGTCCTTTGACTTTTCCAATTTGGTCTTAGGACAAAATGATTGTTAAAGTTAATACTAAAGTTAAATGTGAGGTTAGTTTAGTTA
>JAJBZI010005466.1:0-11615 GCA_021234465.1 Dendrobium hybrid cultivar
AGATTCTCACTCTACCGCCGCGAATATTTTCAGTCCGCAACAATAATATTTATCTAGTACTTGCTACTTTAAGAAATTTATGTGGAGGGAAGTTATTTTTACAATTAGATAGCTAATAAGTGGTTGCTATAAGAAGTATGTTGTTCAACTTTTTAAAAAAAAGAAAATATCTATAAAATTTAGAGTAGCTTTCAAAAAATTTATTTTCTCTACAACAATTTCACAATCATCTTTAGAAAAATTACAACTTTCTCAAATAGCCATCCTAAAGCTTCAATCTTTTTTTTTAATGATCTAAACAAACTTGTTTATCAAATTTACCCCCTAACATCTTGTTTTAAATTTGAAAAGTATTAAAATTACAGCCATTCTTTCTCTTTTGCAACTTTTCTTTAAACATGAAATCTTTAACAAGTACTTTGGCCTTCCATATAGATAAGCTAAATTCTAGTAAATACCACCTCTCAATCCAAAGCATATTTTCTTGTCCTACACCATCATCATGAAGCTCTTAAAAGAGAAGTCACGCTTTCAAAATAAAATATGGATATCATTTTACCTCTTACTTTACCTCCTGAAATTTGAAATGTTGGATCTAAATCTATCTGTGAAAGATACTAGACCTTATTAACAGATATAACTTGGTGAGCTATGATATGTGATAATGGAGAATAAAGAGAATAGAAGAAAATTATATAGGATGCCTAAGAGAATATAAATCTTGAAATTAATAGAGTTTACACTATCAATCTAAAAAATATCCTCCAAACTATTCATTATCACCTTTTCTTTATAAGATCTAGAAGGTTACATAAAAGTTTGCACGAAAAAAAGTTAAAGGGTAATTCTATACAAAACATATGTATAATGCTACATGCTACTCGGACACGTGTTGCCCCCTAACTGGCTAAAGCAAAGCAATCATGAAAGGCTTTAGCTAGTTGTATTTGGATGAGCGCTATGATGTTGAGTAGCTGAGGGCAAATGTGCTCTAGCGAGTTTGCAGGTAAGTAATGTGATGAAAAGGGGACTAGGGTTATTGAGTTGGTTGACGTTGTGGGCAACTTGTGTGTATGCTCTGAGATCACCCTGAGAAGGGCTAGTGAAATGCTGTCAAGGAAAGGGAGAGCTTTGGCTCGAATGGTTCTAGTGAGTCAAACTGAGGGTCCCATAGATAAACGCCTTCATATAGTTGAATTTGGTGAGAATAGTTTCCCTTGAACAGAGTGAGTGATTGATATACGATTCAGGCATATGGTGAGTGCTAAACTACTAGTTCTAGAGAGAAATTCTCAATTTAGCCTATGCAGACAAGCTTCTAAGGAGAGCCAGGCAAGTTATGATATTCGTCATTGCAGGCAAGTTCTCCTGCAATTTCTGAGTGAATTGCTTAAGTGGGCCCTCTAAGAGGGTGAGTTTCTTTGTCATTACTCATTAACTACTTGCTACATTCATAAGCGCATATATAGATATATATGAAATCTCTAAAAAGTTAGATGAATTCTTTATTAGCTATTCCCAAAGGTGCAACTTATTTTTTATAATCCCTACGATTTAGCATGATTTCTTATAATGATGTGATCTCATTGATGCTGGATTGGCTCTATCAAATCTATACCTTATTTGTGTAGCTTGCATTATTATTGCATAAAGTTTGTCTGGTGTGCTTATTATTGTTATTTAAAGGTTCTTTAGTTAGAGGATGAACTCTTAAGTGTTGCTGCATCAAACTAAGTGATTAACCAATGTGATGATGATGCCTTAGCCTTCTTAATTTTCTCCTATATAATGTTCTTTAAATTTAGAACATCTCATGTTTTTTTTAGTAGGTATTCAAAAAAAGGTGGGTAGTCAAATGAAAGACGCTAATCATTATATATATATATATATAAAGTTAAACCCCGATGCTAGCCATCATAGTTTATGATAAAACCCAAATTTCCAAGATTTGTAGTAATTTTATTTTTTGGCTTTTTCCCATCACACATATGTTAAAAATTGCATAATCAAATCTATATTTTTGTGTATTACTTCTTATTTTAGTTCTTTAAAAAATGTTATTGTTACTTTAATTTGACCTCCATATATTATGCATATCTTGTGGCATTTTTTGTTCAAATTAAAATTAGATTTATTTAGTTCGAGTTCTTCTTTTTGTGACTTAGCACATATTTTAATTCCAAATAACAAAGAGGTGAGAGAGGCATTGGATAGTAAAGGATAAAACTATTTCCTATTGTAATCATAAATGACAAGCGAAGCTTCTAGGCACCTCCCATTCATTGCCACCCATTATCCACCAATCACTATTATTATTTAACTTTATATTGTATTTATTTTGAATCAAGTCAAAAAATATTACATATATATATATTATACTCATCCAAATAACTCTTAATATTACAAATATACTATATTCTTTTTACATTTTAATATATTTGACTATGCATTCCTTTTTCATCAAATTAAATAACCTCTTAATGTTAATAATTATTTCCTATAATTATTATAAAACTAGACGGTCATAATATTACAATATACACTTGTTATATAACTAGATATTCTTAGTATTATAGCATACATCAAACGACAGAAATAAAAAGTTTGGCATCGAACTGTTAATCAGAATTTCAACTCGAACATCAGAGTTCTCTTTAATTGGATTTATTCTTCTAAATAGCCTTACATGCATAAATGAATCATAACAAGTATATGATGTTAGTAGAAAATGATCAAATAGAACTTCCCTATTATTTGATCTTGGGTATGCTATTATTCACTAATTAAATAAATGACTATTAAGAACAAACTAATACTATGTTTAACCTCTAAAAGTTGTAGTAGTTACAATAATTATATTATACTATAAATTACACAATTATTTTATTATGTTTCAAAATTTTCTTCTAATGGTATCTGCTTTCAAAGAAGTTCAACATAAATAATTGACCTCTATAACAATTATGATAGTTAGAATCTTTATATTTTGTTGTTTCACATATGGACCTATGAAAGTGTTAGAAATCTTACTACTGGCATTAATTTATCTGTAGTGAGATTATGTCCCCATCACTGACACCCTCCTTACATATTCTCCCAGTAAGAACATACCTTCCCTGACTTTGCTCTAGTTAACACGGCTTAACATACCTTCTCTAATTAATAAATAATGGCAATCTTCATGCAACTCTCTGTGATATGTTGGTTGAGAGATTTCTCTCTAAGAGGTCTTGGGTTCAAATTTTACTTATGTGTTGTGTGTGCGTCTTGGCTTGGGCCTAATGTTCCCTAGAAAAGAAAAAAAAAATAATGGCACTCTTTAATTATAAAACTGCTTAACTTTTTTTTCAAAACTATGTACAGAAACAAACAAACTGATCATAAGAACATGCATACTGCTATGCTCAACTGTAATTTGATTACTAATAACAATTTAGCGATAGGTGGTGCTAGATTTGGGGAATGGAAGAAGATTGTGAAGATAAAGGCATATGAAAAGGAGTTATATGTAGCTCTGCCATTGGGTTTTTAAGTAAGGAAATAAAGAAAGTGGATTATTTTTCACCCAGTTCTAACAGAGTTAAGGTAATCGGTGGTCGAAATATAGTAACTTCCTTACACATGATAGCTTTCACAACAGCTAGCGTTTGAGTCTTTCAACATCTAAAACAAAATTAGAAGGAAATCCAGGAGTGTCAGAAATATCCCACATATAAAAATTCTTGAAGTTCATTTGATTGTTTCATATTATATTTCTGGCTGTTAAAAACATTAACCAGTTGTTAAGCCCTGCAGTAGCAGCTTAAGCTTTCAAAGCTTCAAATCTGTGAACTTTCCAACAGAACAAATGCGCTTCTTCAAGTCAAAGACTGATAAATTGAGATAAAAACTGTAGAAATTTTAATTAATACTACCCTAAATTCTTCCATAAGGAAAAAGTGCCAAGTTACAAGAGTTTAGGAGCGCATAAAGCAACCAAATACGATACTGCTAGCCCTTAAAAACAACTACTCATTTCCTAGTTTGACCCGTAGAAAACAGATGAACCCTTTGAATACTGGAATACTGAAGTACAATGAAACTTAGAATGTACCTAAAATTTCTCCATTTATCTTTTGAGTCATACACTATCCTTTGAAATTCTAAAAAAAAAAATTTAATAAGGGTCCTTCTTGAGAAATCTGTTATTTGATATTGTCTATGAAAAGATTGAATAGGTATCCATTAGTTTCTCTCTAAATATCCTAAAAATATATAGCTAATTTCATCTTTTATAGTTTGCATTATTAATCCCTTCAGAAGTCCCTTTCCTTCTAACTACGAGGACATTCTAATCAAACAATAATAAGTTCTTTAGATGACAGGTTTTCATTGAGCTGCAGAAAAAAAAAAAAAGCTAAGAATCTCAAACTATAAACACAAAAGAACCAAAATACTCAGTTGAAATGATGGGCATGACTAAGTACTAATATTTTTAAAACCTATATAAAATGTTTACTTCACATCCACTTTCCTTCAAATCAAATAACCCCTAAAAGCAAAATTGTACCTTGCCATATTTTTCCTTTAGGGGCTATTTAGTTGCTTGAAAAAGTAATGCAGTGTAAAGTAAATACAATGTAAATGAAGTGTATTCAGAATAATTTGGACCTATTTGGTCTGCAAAGTAAATATAGGAGCTGTTTTTCTTGTTGAGCGAGATATATGCAGAGTAAAGTAAAAATAATGTATTTTGAATACTAGTGCAGCATATTGAAGTGCAATATAATATTAAAAATGATAAATAATTTCATTTTTTCATTAAATATTTAAATATAAAACTAAATTAAACTTAGTTTAAATCTTCTATAACTCTAAGTTAAATACATGTAGAGGCAATCTGTGTTATTGACAGATCCATTCACCCTAAACAAAACAAATAGTATTATTAAAGAAAGATTTAAGCACATTTGTCAGCTATAAGCTGACAGCAAGAACAAATCCATTCATGTTGTTTGTAATATTAATTTTATTTTACCTGAGCTCTCCTACATATCAAAGCTATAGCTACAATAATAAAAATTTAGCAATCTTCATATCAAACCTCTGTAGATATTATCTGTTATATAAACGGATGGACATAAGTAATTTAAACAGGAATTAGCAAATCCTTTAAACTTCATCCGTGTTTGCTACAGTTCATTAAGCTTATCGAGCCATAAATATAAAATTGGTTAAGAATAGAACATATATAGAATTCCCTCCTCTCAACTAATTCCTTAGTCAATGTCCTAGAATAGTCTTAACTTCCATAATGAGGTGATTTTTCAATCACATCCTTCCATAGATTTTTTAATCATATCCCTCTGAGAGAAGATTTTTAGTTATCTCCTGCATGGACTCGAGTAGGTATCAACAAATAAAATGCCATTATCATCAGCCAATCCCAATAAATTGGGTTGATATTTCAAATCCCACTTCCCTATGCATTCATATTTGAAGTTGAATTTGATATTAGTTCACCACAGCTACTCATCAACCAATTTTTTTACCAGTTGGATTTGGTGTATTCTAGTTAGCTAAATTTTTGTTATAACCTCTAACCATTTTATTGAGCAGGAACCAAGTCATGATTGAATAGATTTGGCGTCGAGCATCAATATGGCACTAAGAAGATAGTCGACTTGAATGTTGTAGCTATACGTTACACTTGAACCAACTTCCATAGTTGTTGTAACTACTTTCCAACATAAAAGTGTGGGCTAAAAATTTCATTTTACTTCCAGAAATTTATTCATGGAATGAAAACAAAGTTCTGTATTTGCTTGAATAAATACTTGTCAATGTAGAAAGAGTCAAACCAACTTGCATAAATACTATAAATAAAACCATTTCATTCTTTTTTTCAGATGGTTTTGTAATATCAAAAATTCACAGATTGGGAATTTCTCAATAAATTAAGCCAAAAATACGAGAACTCACTAACAATTTTAAGTTGAACATGCTCTGCTAACAATACAAAGATTAAATTTGTATAGAACAGAAAGCTTCAAAGATGAAATTCAACATTATTTCACTACGAAAAATATGATTAATTCCCCAAAGAGAAGAAAAAAAATATAATTTCATCAAAAGCTGACCTACAGCTCGATCACAAAAGTGAAGAAATTGTTGAAATCATAAACAAATAAAAATCACTTACCTATCTTATTGTAGTTCGCGTGACAGAGCGAGAAAGGGAAGAAGCTAGGTCACTAATTGTCGCAAGCAGAGCTTCGCAGGCGAGAACGTCCCAGGAACGAAGAAGGAAGAGAGCTGTGGGAGTTGCGTGAGCCAAACAGTTGGGATTCAACTCCTTTTCATGCGAGAGCTGTTGCGATACATTCGGAACTTACTCGATTTCAGCGGGTTTCAAATACATTGCAAACACACGCCAAAATACACCGCTAATGCTATACATTATTACTGTGCATCTATTTTACGCCGATGCAAACATGAAAAAAATTGAAACCCATATGTTTCCTTTGCAGCGCATGATAAATGCGGGCAACCAAATAGCCCCTTAATCAATAGAGCCTATAAGGATATGACTTTGCATTGTAATTATACTCTATTGAAACTTGCGGCATAGATCCACATTTTTTTTTCTATTGACACCATCAGCTTTGTGTTTTAAGATGTCCAATGAGCTGTTATTCTGCTATGATCTCTATGATGCAAACAAGATATGATGACCATTTATTCCTATTTCTAGTGCAACTTATCATAATAATTTTGCTTTTAATTAGATGAAAAGGAGACGATGGTCTGCACATCAAAAGATTTAGAGTTTCTTTCTAAAATCTGTTATGTGAAGGCTACAAGGCAATATAGACAAGTATGAACCACAAACAAGTCCCATAATTTTCTAGACAAAGAAAAAAGTATAGCCAAACATCTCTTTTGAGCAATTATAACAGTAGTAGAGATGAAACTCCACCACTTAGGCATCCTCCCATGGCTAAGGGCATGTTTGTTTGTCATGAAGGTTCGATGGAGGATGAAATTTTAGGTATTTCTCGGTTTTTTACTCCACTGAGAACAAAGATGGCGGCCACGACTAGTGAAGTGGGCTTAAAGCAAAAGGTGACGCCTCATGTTAAATTCTGTAGTGACTAGATGAAAACTATGACATAGAGGGGCAGCAGCTCCACTACTTCGGTGTCCTTCCACACCTGTGAACTTCGTTTGCCAAGAGGGTGTTTTGGACAAACTAATGAAGTTTTTGAGCATTTTACTCCATTGAGAACCAACAGCTGCAAGAACAAGTGAACCGATCTTAACCCAACAGGTGAAATGCTATTTTGAAGAAAGTTAGAGAAAAAGAACACACTCCATTTATAAGTTTTCTAACTATATGGAAGAACCTTAGTTATACATCGAAGTTTTGTATGAAATTTAGAATGTTTATAAGCATATACGAGCTTTAAAAGACTCATAGATACTTTCGCAGCATGCTTCTAGAAATACTTTAGTGTTTAGTGTAATACTTGATTTTTCTTAATATGATTATATGAATATGATAACATTTTATTTACATCGGTTGGAGCTAAATTGCAGTTAAAAGTTTTCTTGATTCTATTAAAACAACGATAATTGAATACATTCAAAGCTAGAATCCAACATTATATGGTTGAAACCCATCCGTTAAGAACAAGTTGGTGTCTAAGACATATGTAAATTCCATTAAATTAGGAGAGCACTTGATCAAATCTCGTAGTATTTTGACAACAATTGGAAGATAAATTGAAACTTATGTTGCACAGCCTCAAACTTGTAAAGTGTTATAATTCTTGTCCTTTAATATAATTTATATGATTCTTATTGAGTACTGAAAACTAAAATTTTTTATAATTAATTTGATGTAAATTATTCGGGAAAATTAACCTCAAATATTAAGGGAAATTTTGCAAGAAATGTTATTTATATTAGAATGAACACTAACTTTGTGTAGAAGTCTAGATATGGACATGCCTCATTTTGTGAAGAAATTTATTAATTAGGGAAGAAAAGATGATGGAGATTTAAAATGAATAAGTTTAGGAGGATGTTGAAGCAATGAGGATAAAGAGATAAGAAATGAAGCAGCTACGATGATGATTCTTATAAATACCCTATAAGTGATCAGAATGGTAGAGACTTTTGAATTCAACCTTAAGTCATCACTAATTTATTTTAGAACAAATTTACTAGTTAATTCTAGACTTATTGTTTATTTTTACTAGTTTTTTTTGGACTTCTTGTTTATTATCGAGTGCATTTATAAATTTTTATGATGTTATTTTGACACTTCTGAAATAATATCAAATGTTTTATTGGATGAAAATTAAGTTCATATTTTTATGATGTTACTTATTATTGAATCCTAAGGAGAATTACACTCAAATATTTTTTTTATATTTTTAATTAATCTAATAATTTAATTTTGAGGTTTAAACCACAATTCATAAAAAGAAATCGCCTATATTTTTTATTGCACAATTTCAGACCATGAATGGGTGTGATATTTACCATCTTTTCATTAGAGAAATATGCTAGGAAAGATAGCATGTTGAGTTACCTAATGATTGTAACATTATTAAAGTTATTCCGTCAAATTTATGTGTAAAAAAATTACATTTGTTGGAGCACTGAAAGGTGGCCCTCACCTAATCCTGACAACCATTTAAATGAAGCCCTTGCCAAGCATCACAATAGATTGTGCCTTACAATACATCTCTTAACAGAACTTTAAAATGTTCCAGTAGCTAATATTTTTATATATTAATATTGTATCTTGAACATGATTGAAGTTAGCTCCTTCACATTATCATGAATTAAGTCATATGTTCTTTCAACTCAGGCTTCATTTTCTTCTTCTTTTTGTTTGCACAAAACATGTTCATTTTTGTTTGCACAAAACATGTTCTTTCAACTCAGGCTTCATTTTCTTCTTCTTTTTGTTTGCACAAAACATGTTCAATTTTTCAAGCTTCAATGAATCTTATAGAAAAATTTTCATTCACTCCAATTGGAGGGAAACTTGAAATGTTGGCTTTGACTACATCAAACATCAAAATAAAAACTTGAATTTAACCTGTTGAAGCGAATTTGATGGAATGAAGTCAATTGCTTCACTCTACGCAGACAACCAAACAACATGAAGTTCGCCTATTAGGCCAATCGCTGATTGGAGTCAAGAACAATTTTAGGTCTACATTCAACATTAATTATTTTGAATCTGTTTCTAAAGTGGGACAAAGTCTAAGCTAGCATCACTTAGTGGTTTAGATTTTCTAAAATCCAATTTCAGAGGAATTCCCTCCCCTCTTACCATAACAAAGATCACCTCATTTTCTATTTCATGATAATTCAAAAATTCATTGGAGAATCCATTAATTAATCTCTTCTTCGGCTGCAAATGGATTTACTAATCATGGAAAACCAGGGAGACATTATTGCAAGCATGATTCAGCGTTGTATTATTGTTCGTGTATATTTCTCTCACCTCGGGTGCATTCTTAATAAAGTAATCTAGCACTTCTCAAACAATTTGGATCGTAAAAAGTTAATCACGTTCTTAGGAAGAGGATTTTTTAGGATTGAGCTGGAGAAAATAAGGATGAATCAAGGATTTCACTTAACCGACACAACAGCAGTATTAGTTATGTTGTCTTGATAAGCCTTGCAAAATGAAGTGAATTAGAGAGGTTATCAGGGCTTTTACCTGACTGAAGAAGATATTGTTATTAAGAAAATCCAAGGAAGGGGCTTCTCACTGGATCTAAACACATTAAGAAGCTGAAACACAATAAAGGACACAACCTTTTGGTTTTATGTCCCTGCATCCTTCCCTCTTTTTATTGCTAGCCAAAAACAAAAAAAAAAAACTATAGTATTTTTTATAGAAATACGTTCAACATGCATAACACTCTCCCGCTCCTCTGGGTGAATTATGAAATGTAAATTCTTTAGAATATTTGAAGTTATCACTCTTACCAAAAGCAATTATTGATAGAAAGGTTGCAGTCAATACCTCTACTTCCATTTTGGCGTCTCATGCCTGTAAATTCGGCTTTGGACATACGGAGCTCTGCAATAACCTTATACCCACATATGTCAAGGCAAGCAATCCCACTGAGCGCACAGAAAATTTTCTTGTCTTTGTTTAGCTTCAAATACATACTCAACCACTTTTAATAGTTCATTAACTTACATTTTTGTAAATTCTAGTGGTCAAAAAAAGTATTGTTGAAATCATAGCGTTGAAGGCTCACATTTATTTACACACTATCCAATTAAGAATAAAACCAATCAATTGCTTACTTTCAAAACGTTATAAAAAATTAAAATAGCACCGATACTTCAGATAAACATGCACCGATAACTTAATGTTAAAAAAAGCCCGACCTCTAAACAGGAAGAGGAAATGTTTCCATCCTTCATCGCAATTTCTCCTTCCCAACAGACTTCTTTGCAGCCTCCTTGACCTTATCAATATAACCTTCTATAGGCGGAGTCAGGGTAGCCATGAATCGATTTGCCGGAAAAGGCGTGAAGTCCGGCACAAGCGCGGCTGCCTGCAGCTTTTCTGGCAGAGCAGCTACGGCCTCCTTCTTGAGCCTCAAAAGTGTGGTCTCCGCCGCCTGACGAGCACGGTGCTTCCGCATCAGCGTGCGGCTGTACTCCTTGGCCAACCTTCGCCCGTCCTCGACTGTGAGCTCGTACTCGGGGATCTTATCGGCGTCAACTAGGCCCAGCGAGATGTAATCAAGGCCAGGCGTGCCCACGAGGAAGGGCTCATCGTGGGATGGAGAGGTTGCCTTTTTCTTGGACTGGTCAATCTCGCGTTGGCGTTGCTTACTGATGAGGCCAAGCTTCTCGCGCTCGGCCTCGCGTTGGCGATTCTTAGCGGAAAGGTGGCGTAGAGGAGTGGGCGCATTGAGACAGGACTCAGCCATGCGGGTGAGTTCGTTCGCCGCGTTGCTGCCGCGGCCACCGCCGCCACTGCTTCCGGAGGGCTTCTTCTTGGAGATAATTGAGCGCTTGAGGGGCTGCCCGGCTTTATCTTTGCCCTTGCCCTTGCCCTTGCCCTTGGCGGTGCCGCTGACGGGGAAGCGCTGTATTAGTGAGTGTGATGATGGGAACAGAGTTCTCAGGTTGCGGAACATCGTGGAGGAGAAATGCCGGGATGTAGAGCGGCGGCCCAGTTTAGGGTTCTTTGGAGATGTAGCGGATCGTGAAGACTGAGTGAGCGACGTACACTTATTTTACTTTTTTTTTTTTTTTTTTTTTTTTGACAAAGCAAGAACAAGAGTCAAATTTTATTAATAACAAAGAGAATTACAACATACATAAAAAAAGAGCACAAAGCAAACAAAGACCAAATCTTCAGAAGAAAATGAAAAGAGCACAATTACAGCAAATAGGAAAAACCCCAGTTCCCATAATAAAGATGAAAGCGATACACAACGCTCAAACTGAAATTACATTAAAGAGATTTAAAATTTGCTCCTCCAAATAGAATTGGCAAACCAAGAAATCCGCAGCAATCAGCGCAAGACCCCATCGGGCTGGGAAGACTATGGAGACAACCCAACGAACAAAAGCATCCAAAG
>JAJBZI010005527.1:0-16122 GCA_021234465.1 Dendrobium hybrid cultivar
CAATTAATTGATATGAAGGATATCCATCCTTAGTTTCATGAGATATTTACTTTGATTTAATTATTAAGAAGAAATATCTACAAATGAGATCCTAGTGTTGTGTTCTCAATTTTTTTAAGGGATTAGTTATTCTGAGTTTCATTAGATATTAAAATAGATTTTAGTGACAATGAAAAAAATTTTATAAATGATGACATCCCATTCAAGCAAATGTGTATACATCCTTGGCTGAATTCGTGCGAACTTGAAAAAAAAATGAGGATCAATTTGTACGCATTGAAAATTAAAAATTTAAAATCATGATCCGGCTCATTTTGATTTTGAGTTGGCTAAAAGTTAAGCCTCAACTAAAACAAAAATTATTTCAAGTTGAGGTCGACCCAAGCAAAACTCCAAGTAGTTTAATTTTGACTAATATGTACTCAACTCAAAGCCACCCCTAAGCATTAGTTAGTAAATTCATGCATCTAATAGCCACCCCATTTCTGATAATTCCATATGTTTCACCAAGAAGCTACAAGGAGCTTGGTTCATGCCACACTTCACCAATTAATTGATATGAAGGATATCCATCCCATACCAACATCCAGAAAGAATAATGACCTACAACCAAGAGATCTGATCATAAAACTCCATGTATAAAAGTCTACAACGAGAGAAATTTATTGGGTAATGCAGGAAAATGAATTTACTTATGGTTACTGACACATTCAACAAGAAAAATTAATTGGAATCCAAACTGCAGCCTATCAAATATCTGCCTATTCAATTTCAGCACGCCTTATCATGGTATAAGTGGAAAATGAAATTGACCTTTGAGACCAAGCATAAAATAGATGACAGTAAAGAATATTAAAAAAACATTAAATACCGAACAATATTCAAGCAAAAAGAGAGGCATTTCATCAGCTTTTAGGATGATGATCAGCTATAACGTCACACTAGCTTCATACTTTTTGCATAGTTGCTCTCAAATATCATGTCAACCGCTTTCATGATAAAAAAAGCATAGTAAAAAATAAAGTGCGTTTGGAAGACTATTTTCGTCATTATTTCAAAATTTAGATATTAAAAAGCTGTTTTGGATAAATACTGTGGCTGAGAAATGAAATTTTAAACAACAATAAGCCTTTATCCTACTACTTGGGATCGGCTACCCGAATCGTTTCTACATTGTGAACTATTAAGAGTCAATTTGCTAAGGAAAGGAGCTTTAAAAACAGAAAAATTTAGACTGCCTCAAACAATGCCTTAGTTGATGGAGTTGCATCCACCTACAGGTGAGGTAAGGGGTTCAAATCACTAAAGGGTACCAAATTAAAAAAATAAAAAAAGCGATAAAATTCACTTTATTAGGAATGATTATGACAATTTCCATGCAAAATCAAAAGATGCTATTAATTTCTAGCGAAGAAGAGATTAAATTTACAGTTGGAAGTTTAAGGACAGGAATAGGCCACCCAAGAATGTAAAGATGTTATCAAACACGGGTAAAAAAGAAGCGGGGAAAAAAAGAAGCGGATAAATCACAATGCAATAAGGCAAATGATGCAAGTCTCTCTCATAACCCATTTTTCTATTTCTTTTTCACTTCTTGAATCATTTCCAGTAGGTCCTCCACTAGCATTTCAGAAATCTATTGCACTATATGCCAGATGATATCCATTACATGTTATGTCTAACCAAGACCAATAAATAGCTAAAGTTTTCCAGAATTTACTTCTGACGCCGGAAGACATGTTTCATGAGAAGCATTCGAATGTTACCTGGTAATCAATTTTAAGCTTTCCATGTACTCTCATTGCGCATCTGGTAATGATTTCCTCAGCCTTCTCCATCATACTTTGATAGTCTGAAAGCGTCTCATACATCTATTATCCAAGCTAAAATCAAAAGATATCAGTATCACCGTGATTATCTTATTAACATCAAGGATTGCCTAATTTATAAAGCTAGAACCATCAAAAGTGTAGACTACTTATCATTTTCACCAAGTTAAATTTCAGACAAACCAATTTGCAGAATCACACTTAAAGGCTGAAGCAAAGTGAGCAACAACTATAGTAAATAACAGTGACCTCAATGGTGGTAAATTCAGGATTATGACGTGCGGAGATGCCCTCATTCCGGAAAATTCTTCCTATCTCAAAAACTTTTTCAAATCCCCCAACCTGTCAAATACACAAAATGAACAAAATCAAATAATACACTGGAAATTTTTCTATTCTCCTTCTGCAGAAATCAGATTAACTTCAGCTGCATTAAAGGTTTAATCATGTCATGTGAGAATAGCAACTAAAAGATATAGCTATTACATACTTGTTTCTTAAAAACATACTAGAGCAAATAACTGCTGAGGGCATGAGCTTCTCACCCATGTCATGTGAGAATAGCATCTAAAAGATATATCCATTACATACTAGTTTCATAAAAACATACTAGAGCAAATAACTGTTGAGGGCATAAAAAGGCTCTTACCAACAGTCTTTTCAGATGCAGCTCTGTTGCAATTCTCAAATATAGATTTCTTTCAAGAGAATTATGGTATGTAATAAAGGGCCTGGCCTCTGCACCACCAGCGGCGCCCTGATTATCAATGAAATTTATTAACCACCATTTCTCTAGGTAATAAGTGAAACGAACGCAAAGTTATACACAATGTACATTTGATAATGACACCCATCAATATGTGGCAAGCTTAGAGGCAGCCAACAAAACTCACTTCCTAGAACTACCCAAACATAAAAAACTCATAAGGTTAAGCAAATATCACACAAAAATTGTTACAAGAACATGAAGCATCAAGTTTTATCTATACCAATTTTTGTATTACTTAACATTGTACCTAGAACGATATGCACCCTACCTTCTAATTAGAAAAAAAAAAAAAAAGGACCAAAGGTTGAGGTACTCCGAAACACAACCCGCACAATAGTTCCATATTCAATTAGTAAGTGCAACGCTATTGCAAGCTCACATAAGCAGTCAGCAACAATTCACCAAAAGGCCACCTGTGTTCATTTTAGTTAACAAGAACAATTAAATGAGAAACCACTCTACGTATAAGATGGTCAGGCATTAAGAGAGAACACCCGAGTCACCTACATGTAAATATACTTTGAACAATATGCCCCCCACAATCTGCTGAGAAAACAAGTGGAAAAGATTAGAGGTACTTAACGAACACCAACAGCACAAAAGTTTCATATTCAAGGAGCAAGACCAAGTTTTTTGAAAGCATAGACAGAAAGCTTACTAATATGATTGGAAAAAAATGCCATTTTGGTTTATTTGGTTTGGCAACAAACACAGAACAAAGATATCACTACATGTATAAGTTAGCTCTTCTTTTATAGAGAACACCCTTGTCAGCTCCAAGTAAATATCAGACTGCTACACTATTAAAAAAGGCTTTATTTTCATTATTTCCAGACAATAGCCAGTTTCAACCAGCTTTTGCAAGGCACATCCATCCACTTTCCTAATCGATATCAGAATAAAGTGCTGTCAGCATTACTAGCTGGCAGCACTCCCCAATGTGATGCAATTAACACAAATGCTAATCATTGCTACAGATCCCCAAAAAATATGGTAAGAAGTAGCAAACAGTCATTCTGCGATACCGAATCATGTTCTGGGCATGGAAGCTTCTTACAATATATACAATTAAGTTTTTAATAAGGAGATAGCTTTAAGGAAACTGTAAACTGATCAGTTAGAATGTCAGTCAGATATATTAGTTTTGGATGGAACGCACACTCAGTAATAACATTATATGGTTATCTCAAATAAATGTTTCATTAAGTCAAACATAGCTAGTGTTATCCCACTAAATGCCCAATTCATTGCAACACCACAATCTTCATGAGATCAATCCGAGACCTTAAAAAATACAGATAAAAAAAATATTTCAGATGGTTTAGAACTCTATTAGCTAAGAAGAATCATTCCTGACTACCGAAACAAGGATTCCAGCTGAAAAAAATATTGTCCTATTCCAGCCTTAGAATATTACTAGATGCATTTGAAAACATAGATATATTACTCAAATAATGAATGGCCCACATAACATAGTAAAATCTCAATAACTAGACAGTGCGAACAAACTTTGTAGACGAACCTGTAATACTGGAGTTTCAACTTCAATAAAGCCCCAAGAATCCATGGTTTTGCGGATTTCTGACACAATCTACATAAAGGAATACAATAAATTATAAAATTCTCTCATTAGTAATGCATGAAAATATAAATTAAGGGATTGAGACTTTTCATTACTAACAAAACATCCCATCTAAAGTAAGCCTACAATTAAAAAAAGTTCACATGAAGTAGTCAAAAGCTTCATAGGAGGATTGTGAACTAAGCATGTCCATTATTGAACCTTATAGTTCTATGTTGAATGCTTAACATCATCTTGATTGTTTAGGATAGTCACCACTTCCCCGAGCATCCCAAATGTGATAAAGAAACTCAAGAGTAGCCATTTTCAAAGGCAGATTAGAATTACTTTAACCAAATTCACTGATGCTCATAGTATACTTCATTTAGATTTAAAGTTAATAATTCCTACGAATCTAAGCCCGTTTATTTAATTAACCTTCCGCTCGTAAAAGAGCACTCTCAGTTAAGGAAATAACTCAAGCTCAAATTATAAGCTCGTGTTCAATATTAAGGCTTAAAATTCATTTATGGGGAATGGCTGTGCTTATAAAGGTAAACTAAACTAAGATCTCATATTACATTATAAGTAAATGAGTTATTGGTTCCCTAGTTTGAAGAGAAAACCAATTGCTTATTGAATTGAACTGAATTTTAGACTTTGCAATGACTCACTATATAGATTTTTCTTTATTTTTTTGGATGGGCAATCCTAAAGTTAAGTTAGTTCAGGAGCCGCCCTATCATATCATGAGAGGTACACCCCCAAACTCCATAACTTGACCATCTAGTTTATGGCGAGAAAAGAATCAATCAACCCAATTGCAAATGTGGATGATCAACTGCCTTTTAATTTTGGAACAAGCAAACCAAGAAAGGAGTAGACCAATAATAGCCTGATCCAACATTGATGGGCAAACTATTCTGAATTTGATTTCTTTGGATTCTATAATCAAATGTATCGAGTTGCATAACAATAAAGCTTACGGGCATTATCAAAAGAAATACTTCATGCTATCAACAACACTCTTTCATGTATTGCTTGTTTTGGCATCTTAAATGGTGCTTCCTCTCACCCCAACATGGTTACACGTGCCTCTCATAAAAGCTCGCCACCCCCATCATTACCATAAACCTTTGGTTCACTTGTTGTCGAAGTTAGCTTACTCTTCAATTTTGGGTGATGCTGGTAGGCTAGCTATTATGATTAGGATAGAGACCGTTTGCGACATATGAGTTATCGTAGACTTTGTTTCTATTGATTGGTGACTACTTTTGCATGCCCAACCATCAATATAGTAGTCATTTCATTTCCATGGTCCTCATAAAATTTTGGAGATCAACCCTGACTCCATAACGATTGCTTGCAATACGAATATCTCCATTTGTTATATTAACTCTCAGCAATGCTTAGTGGATAGTCTCCTGCTCATCTTCAAAGCATAGCGAGTGCTTCATAGAATGAGACCCTTTCAAACTTTACTTCGGGTATCATCTCACAACATTCTCGTTCCTTAGACAGTCAACTTAGGTCTACTTATATTGTTGAAAATGTGATACCAATAATGTTAATGTTCATATTATGAGTATATGCAGGCTTATTGTGCATCAAGAAAGCAACTTGATTGTGCAGCTTAAAATTAAGCCGATGAAAAGCCCTACTACCAAACTTAATCTTTGGGTGTTGTAGTTAAACTAGGTCATTTCAACCAGCTCCATCGTTGGACCAAGTGAAAGGGTAACAAAGAGATCCAATTTGGCCCTATGAGAATGTCCATTATAAGGGCTTGCTGAATTAGATATGTTTTAAAACATCATGTCTAAATAAAATACAACCCCAAAAACACACTTTGATCATCTAGACTAAAAATTATTAACAAGGCTGCAGAAAAGAGTTTTTCTAGTCTACTCAAAATTTAGTATTTAAGCTTATAGACTAGTGAAATTCAATGGTAGCATCTGTCCCCGAAGGCCAATCACCTTGAACAACAATTCAATTTTAGAACAATTTGTTTCTTTTAAAGGGACATCCCTTTTTTAACATTTAATGAGATTTGAATGATAAACATTTGAATTAAGGACTATGTAAATAATGAACCCCAATCAAATTGAACCATTGGATAGAATCAAAGGAAAAAAATGAGTCTACTTGACTTAACAAGCACTCAAAGTCAGACTAACTCTTAAGAACTAAGTATCAGCATTAAGAAGACAAGAATATAATTTTATTAACTCAGTCATTAATAAGAGTACATATTATTGATATCTTGGGTCTATTGTTCAAAGTGATAACAAAATCGATGGGGATATTATTAGTAGAATTCAAGTTGGATGATTGAAGTAGAGAAATGCATTGGGCCAGTTATGTGATAAAAAAGTACCCCTCAAAAAGGAAATTTCTTAAGAAAGTGGTGATACCAGCAATGCATTATGGCTCAGAATCTTACCCATTAAAAGAGAAGCATAAAATTAAGTGTTGGAAAGATGGGGATACTCCAGTGGATAAGTGACTTTACACATAAAGATAGAATGCGAAACGAGTATATACAAGAAAATGTTGGAGTAGCTCCAGTGACAGATAAAAATAAAAGGAGTCACATTTAGATAGTTTGGTCACATAAAAGTCAACATTTTAATAACCTTGTTAGGAGAGTGAATGTATTAGATCTAGCCTACATTAAAAAGGATAGAGGTAGACCTAAAAACACTTGGTTAGGAAGTATTAGAATGACTTTTTTTAATTAGATTTAAATGAGAATTTAACTTATAATATGTCAAAATGAACAAAAAAGGATTCATGTAGCCGACCACAAATAGTGAGATAAAGGTTTGATGTTATTATTGTCAATCCAAACTTATTTTTGTTACTAAACTGGCCTTGGAGGTTCAAGAGCATTTTATAATAATCTTCGGTTGAAATTTTCTATCAACACAACCATTATCAGGAAAGTAAAATTGATTGCCAATTTTACTTCCTGAATTTGATTTAAAGGGTGAAATTATAAGGCACATAAGCAAACATAAGGCAACTAGGGTTAAATGATTAAATGCTTCATCTTAGAGTCTATCCCATACTACTAAGGTGATTAAACCACAAAATAGAAGGTGAATCACCATACCAAAAATTGCATCTAGTAGGGATCTCTAAGGAAGTATAAATCATTAATAGGTATGCACATCTCGTGAAAGTTATATATTCCTTAATTTTCACGTCTTTGCAAATTAGCATATACTTCTATATGCCAATTTGTTCCAATTGATGAGTAGAACTCAATGGAATGATTTTTCGTGATTTTTGTGAAAGTATAATTTAGTTAACGAAATTATGATATTTTATTTAAAAATATGTGATATTTCAGATAATCATCTAGACCTATTGGTTGTAGGGGGTTTGTGCTTTACTTATTATGGATCTTGTGGCAAAGTTGGGAAGTTGGCCTATTGGGTTGTTTATTGTTACTTGACTAGACAACGACTTAGGTGGTTCTTACCTTACGTTAGATTCCCCATAAGAGATCAATCATGGGCATTTCATATTTGAGATTTTTTCTATTATGCATTAGAAGAAGATATCAATCATTATTGCATAAACATAAGTAGAAAAAAAGCAAGATTTTTTAATCGACAATTTTCTTGGGTATCATCCAAGATGTAATTGTTCTTAAGGAAAATATTCCTTTGGGAAATTTAAACTCCCATAAACTCTAAATTCAAAATATGTGAATATTCATGTGGATTTCAAAATCTGACTTATTTATCATTGGTATCATGAGTTTATAGAGTAGATTGATCTAGAAATAGTCCTTTATAATAATTTATTGTTATTACTCCAATCAAAATTTTTTCAAATTTCAAATACGTTCTCACATATTCTTTTTTTTTTAAATCCTTCACCTAAAAATAGCTTGGTGACCCTGCTTAGGACTGTTTCTCCCTCCATGTTTGAAGTTTTACTTGTGCTTTCATAATATCATATTTCAATAGATGAATATTTCAATTGTGCTAAGTTGACTTGAAAAATTTGTGACTTGACTAATGGATGATTTCATTCTTCATCTCTAGGATTTTATAATACTTTTGTTTGCCTTTCACTTTTTTACACATCATGATGTATGAAGATTCGCATGATAATTTAACTATAGTATATAACATGCATGGTGATGTATATGGCATAAATAATAGTATATATTATGAATAGTTGTATCCTCTGCATGCATAATATCAATGAATATAATTATTATAAGAATAAGCCCATTAACATAAAAAAAATAATATATTAAGTGCAATAAAGCAAACAAGAATACTATATGGATAGTTATCTTTAATGTGCACAATAAGCCATTCTTATAGCTCTTTCACATCAATTTATAATTAAATGATTTACAAGCATGCCTATTGTTTAATTACCTTACATTGATATAATGATAGGTTTTGGTGACATGCTGGATTGTTAGTTTGTGATGTGGTTACTATGTTTCAAGAAAGAAAAAAAAGCACAAGGAGTGAGGTAGCTAATCTGATAGGTGATTTCATCATTTCATTTATAGATGATTTTGTAATCATGATAATTTTTTTTTTTAAGAATGTTGAAAATTTATGATCTATCTAAAAGGTCTATTTTGATTTGAAATATATATTTTGGGAGATGATAAATAGTTTACATATGATATTTTCCATTGGGTTTTTGTATATGGACGGAGTTAGTGGCTCTGTATATTAATTAGACGATTCAAAAAACTCCTATCAAAATATATGTTGAGGTTGGTCATCCTAATCTATTATAATATATTACTATTATGAGTTATATTGAGCTGGATCGTGATACCATAGGCTCACTAGTGGACGAGACACTGGACAATCAAATAGGATTTACTCTAAGAATTACAAATAGTTCTAATTACCTTCCCTTGGGGGAGCAGCCAACTCAACCCTAGCTAAAGTCGCTCGATAGGAATTCGCCTCCACTCTTGCCGTCCTCAAAATACAAAAAGAGCACTGCTCTCATCAGACTCACCCCTACCTTAACTCTAGTGGCAGGCTCTCGAGGATCCACCGCCTTAGTCGACGACTCCGCAACCGCTTACATAGGGCGTGGCTCAAAACCTTCACACTCTTCTATAGTGGAAAAGCCACAAGTTTAATAGATCCCTGGACAATTTGAGGGCCTATCCCGGCATATTCACCTTAATCGTCGAGGGGGATCGTTTAAACCTCTCACCCTTAGATAAGGGAATTGTGATGGGCCGGTTGGGCTGGTTTCGAAAGAACCGACCATACTATGCTACAAACGGCAGCAGCAGTAGGGCCAGGGCGGTGGAGTGAAGGCGGTGGAAGCAGGCAACTGAATTGGAAACCGGAATTTTATTGAGTTGTTTGTTGTCCTAGGGTTTGGTAAGGGCTTTTAGGCACCTGCCAAGAGATTTGTGAGAGAAAGATCATCCTCTCGAATAGATGATCAATTGTATCTTTGTTTCTTGTATTTTTTCTTCAATTAAAAAGAGTTTTCTTTGGTGTTTTCTCTACTTTTCCTCGCTGTTTTTTGGGGAGATCAGAATTTCAACAAGGGATCTAATTTGTGTCTTAACAAATTGGCATCAAAGAGCGTCGATCCAAAGTTCCCATGGCGACCAAGAGAGTAGAAGTCTTGGAAGCAGAGATGAGGCAATGAAAGCGGATCTAAAAGAGAAGATTGAAGGAAGGTTAGCGATTTGGATGAGATGATGAAGAAGCTGCTAGAGGGATAATCCCAGGTGGCAACACCAGGAGAAAAGGAGGAGATGTCAAATCCGAGAGGAAAAAGGGAGGAGCTTGAGGGAGATATTTGGGGAAGTAATGAGAGGGGGCCGCTCTGAGATTCGACTCGAGAAGAGGTATCGGAAAGGAGTCAACATCGGTGAGAGGCAAAATTCTCTAGAGAAAGGTGAAACTGGGAGGAAGGACAAGACACGATCGAAAAGGGGAAGATCGAAGCACATGGAGAGAGCCCATCCCTTGGGGAGGGAATGGGGTTTATAAAGAGGATTCTAGGCTAAGGAAGCTGAACATGCCGGCGTTCGAGAGAGAAAATGCTGACAAGTGGATCTTATCGGACGAGGAGTGACTGGTAGCTGCCGACCTGTGCTTGGAAGGAAAAGGCATGTCTAGGTACAAATACATCAATCGTAGGGAACCCATCAGAACGTGATGGGAATTCAAAAGAGCCCTCCAAGAGAGGTTCCGATCTAGCATAAAGGAGATTTGTCAGAAAAATTCTTCGCTTTGACACAAGAGGGGACTGTAATGAAGTATAGGGAAAGGTTCGAGAATCTGGCAGGCCGACTAGAGCATTTGCAGGGAACGGCATTAAAGGGAAATTTTATAAACGGTCTCAAGACTGAGATCAGGGCTGCAGTAAAGGAGATTAAGCCGTAGAACTTGTTGGAGGCTATGGAGCTAGCACAATTGGTGGAGAACCAAAGGCAGATAGAGAAAAGTGCTAGAAACCACAGTTTCAGAGGATCATATCGGACAACCACCACCTTTCTAGCACCCAAAGGGTCAGCATTAGGTGGCCCTCGAGACATTCTGAAGAAGGTGGGAGCAGGAAAGCCAGGAGTAAATTTCAAAAGACTAACAGAAAAGAAGATACAGGAAAAAGGGCAAAGGGGCTTTGCTTCAGGTGTGATGAGAGGTACGTACTAGGTCACAGGTGCAAGGACCAAACTCTACAAGTTCTCACTGTCTGTGATGACGAGGCGCTTGAGGAGGGAGGTAGGAGTGGGATCATGGAGGAAGAAAAGGAAGAATTGCATTTGGAAGTGGCGGAAGTCTCCCTAAACTCCATAGTGGGATTCACCCCGAATCGCACTATAAAAGTAAAGGAAGAAATTGCTGACCGAGAAGTCATGGTATTGATCGATAGTCGGGCTACCCACAATTTCATTTCCACTCAGATAGCAGAGCAATTAGGTGAGAAACTGCTAGACAACGGGAGTTATTGAGTAATGATGGGGATGGGAAAGGTAGAATCCAGCAGAGGAATATGTAGGGGGTTGGTGTTGACTATACAAGGAATCCAGGTACAGAAGGATTTCTTGCCTCTAGAGCTAGGGAGTACAGACGTCATATTGGAGATGAAGTAATTACAGACTTTGAGAGACACCAATGTCAATTGGGTGGCGTTGACCATAGAGGTATTAGTAGATGGGAGATGGGTGGTGATCAAGGGGGATACAGGATTATCCCACACCAGGGTCTCCTTGAAATCCATGATGAAAACTATATGGGAGGAAGAAGGAGGATTCCTCATAGAACAGCAAAATCTAGAAGGGATCAAAGATGATGAAGAAAGAACTATTCCCAGGATCGTACAACCCTTCTCTAGCAATTCAAAGAGGTATTCCAGCAGCCAGCGAGATTAACTCCTAAGAGAGAGCAAGAGCACGCCATCATCTTGAAGGAAGGGGTGTCAACAATCAGTGTCAGACCATATAGGTATCTGCAAATACAGAAGAATGAGATCGAGAAGTTGATCAGGGAGATATTAGAAGCAAGAATCATCCAGCGCAGTGTCAACCCCTTTTTGAGCCCGGTTCTGTTGATGAAAAAGGACAGGAGTTGGAGATTCTATGTAGATTATCGGGACCTCAACAAGGAGACAGTGCCAGACAAATTTCCCATCCTAGTGATTGATGAGCTTTTAGATGAACTGTTCGAAGCCATAGCGTTCACCAAGATCGATTTAAAGTCAAGGTACCACCAGAACTGAATGAAGAGAGCACATTCCAAAGACCACTTTCAAGACTCACGAGGGGCATTATGAGTTCTTGTTAATACCATTCGGTCTCACCAATGCATCGGCCACCTTCCAGTCACTCATGAATAAAGTGTTTAGGCCTTATCTTCGAAGGTTTATGTTGATTTTGTTTGATGATATATTGATTTACAGTAGGTCCGACGAAAAGCACGTAGAACATCTAACAATAGTGTTGGGGGTCCTCCAGGAGTATCAGTTACGAGCTAACTTGAAAAAATGTTACTTTGCACAAACCAGAGTGTAATATCAGGGGCATGTCATCTCACGAGAGGGAGTTGCAGCAGATCAGCCTAAGATTGAGGCTATGTTGAATTAGCCTCAACCAAGAATCTTGAGAGAGCTGAGAGGGTTCTTAGAGCTAACTGGTTATTACAGGAGATTTGTGAGGGGCTATAGCACCATAGCCTGGCCTTTGACTAAACAATTGAAGGACAGTTTTCTATGGGGAGAAATTACTTTGGCCTTTGAGAAGCTGAAGAAGTTTATGACCAAGGTGCCAGTCCTAGCACTACCAGATTTTAGCTAGGTCTTCGTGATAGAGACAGAAGCATCGGGGTATGGACTAGGAGCAATCCTTATGCAGAACCAGAGACATATAGTTTGTCAGCTAGAGCTAAGTTGAAGTCAGTTTATGAGCGAGAGTTAATGGCTATCATGCTAGTTATCCAAAAGTGGAAGCCATACTAGTTAGGTCGCCATTTTATTATCCTGACAGATCAGAGAAGTCTAAAGTATCTACTAGAGCAGAGGATTGTGACAGAGGAGCATCAAAAGTGATTGTCCAAACTACTGGACTACGATTTTGAGATACACTACAGGAAGAGGTTAGAAAACAACGCAGCAGACGCTTTATCCAGATGGATGGGAGAGTTTCAGGAGCTCGTGTTGTCAGTACCTTTAATGTTGGATTGATAAGCTATCAAAGAAGAGAGCATCCAGGATGAAGAACTGAAGAAGATCAGGTTAAACCTGCTATGGGAAGAAGGTAGCCATCCTGGCTATACCATAGATGGAAAGAAACTGCTAATATCAAGGAAGATTCGTCATACCCTAGAATCCTATTCATATCCCTCACCTTCTGCAAGAATTTCACGGGAGCACAGTAGGAGGTCATTCAGGAGTGCAAAAGACCTACCGGAGGTTAGCAGCAGAATTATATTGAAAAGGCATGAACAAAGATGTGGAAGAGAAGGTAGTCAAATGTGAGATCTTCCTGAGAAACAAATACATGGCCATGGCACCAAGGGGGTTATTACAGCCGCTCTCTTCCATAGAAGTTATGGGAGGAGGTCATTATGGACTTCATTGATGGACTACCCCAATCAGAGTGGTTTATCATGATCATGGTGGTAGTCGATAGGCTGAGTATGTATGCGCACTTTATTCCCTTGAGACACCCATACACAGCAGTGTCAGTGGCAAGGGCTTTCATCAAAGAGATAGTACGCTTACATGGTATACCAGAATCCATCATGTCAGACTGAGACAAGGTATTTCTTAGCCATTTTTGGAAGGAGTTATTCAGGATGCAAGGGTCAGTCTTGAAGAGGAGCACTGCCTACCACTCCCAAACAGACAGGCAGACAGAGGTGATGAACAGAAGCTTGGAGACATACTTGAGGTGTTTTGTATCTGAGACACCCCAAGTATAGGCCAAATGGTTGGCATTGGCAGAATATTAGTACAACACTTCTCATCACTCAACATCCAGTGTTCTATGTATCATAGTTGAGAAAAGTCATTGGAGACCACAGAGCTAGCTCAGGGCTACCTGAGATGCTAACAGAAGATTTGGAGGTCCTACTCAAACCCCTAGAGCTGGAAGGGTCTGACGAAGCAAAAAAGGGGACAAAAAAGTATTGATCAAATAGAAGAACCTACCAGACTATGAGGCCACGTGGGAGCAATACGAACAGATCAAAAAGCAGTTTTTCTCTTTCCACCTTGAGGACAAGCTTAACTTTGGGAAGAAGATATTGATGGGCCGGTTAGGCCGGTTCTTAAAGAACCGACCATACTATGCTACAAGCAGCAGCAGCAATAGGGCCAGGGCGGTGGAGTGAAGGAGGTGGAAGCAGGCAGCTGATTTGGAAACCGAAATTAATAGGGAAGGCGGCAGGAATATATAAGGAAATTAAATAAATTAAATAAAGGCTATTTTAGGAAAGATTTAGGGGGAGTTTAAGGAAGGATTTAAATGCTAGGTTAAAGGGAAAAGCCTATAAATAGAGAGGAGGAGGGTATTTGTAAGGCATGCAGAATTTTATTGAGTTGTTTGTTGTCCAAGAGTTTTGTGAGGGCTCTTAGCCACCGGCTAAGAGATTTGGGAGAGAAAAATCCTCCTCTCGAATAGATGATCAATTGTATCTTTGTTTCTTGTGTTTTTTCTTTAATTAAAAAGAGTTTTCTTTGGTGTTTTCTCTACTTTTCCTTACTGTTTTTTGGGAGATCCGAATTTTAACAAGGGATCCAATTTGTGTCTTAACAAATTGTTGCCCACCACACTAACTTAGCACTTAACATGGCTAACTTTATTCCCTCTTCTTCGCAATACACAAGACTTCAGAAAAATATTCAAAGGTGTAAAAGCATCAAGCATTGGATCGCTATTTATAGGGTAAAAAAAATGAGTGGCATTACAGCACCATCATCATGAGAAATCAACAGAATGCCTGAGGCAGTAACTTTATATTTACCTTCTTTTTTACTATTTGGAAGCCATAATAAATGCTCACCATCAATTCACTTGTCACTTAAGAAAATGACATTCCAAAAGGGTAGGTAAATCAAGGAACTAAATACAAACTCGTGCATGTCTTCCCAATTAATCTCACAAGTATTTAGCATGCTCTAATTAAACGATATGGACTCGATATATCCTAACAACAAAGACCTACCCAAGAATGGTCGCTTCAACCAATACTACATGACAGCTAAAGAATTTGACCCAACTCAGCAAAATAACTTGAGAAAGACCCAACTCGGCAAAATAAATTGAGAAAGACCACCTCTAAAATGAAGTTCTAAGAATTCACATGAGATTCCAGAGACATTTGAGCTTGGCCCTTCAGCAGGAGGAGCCCCCTTAAAGCAACTCATCATCACCTCAACCGGTGAGCCATCAATGGAATTTGTCAACCCTATCACAAGGAAAGATCACCCCAAGGAAGACACAAACAGGCTTCCACCTCTAAGGTGAAGTTTATCACCCCCCACAATTCACATGGACTTACCCTCCATACCAAAAGAACCCAAGAACTTCTTCCAAGAGGTCGCCAGTGTAGCAAAAAGACTCATCAACAATAGTGCCTCCAGCTCAACCCATCTATGGACTTACCTTTACATTTACTTTCAAAGTCATCTTCTTTCTTTTCATACTTACCACAGCTCTTGGGTCCCAGTCTCTTGAGTTTATTTGCTTGTAAGATCGAATATCTTCCACTGACAAATTTGAATCCGACATCATCCACTCATTAGCCTCCTTATTCTATCTCCCCCTCCGTCCCACAATCTATTTCTCTCTAGAAAAAATATATTTAGAAAAATATAAAACAAAAAAGACAACTAAAATAAAAAAGAAAAAAAGATGAGAGATTTAAAAATTTTACTACTTTGTTCTCACATTCTCATTGTTGTCATCGCCACACAAGCAAGGTATAATTCAAAGCCTCAAAATTAAGTACTTGTGCTCATTCATCCAATGCAATAAACAATTTTGCAGAATAAGTATGTGTGCAGATTGTTCCAACTCCTGGGAAATTATGTGTTTTTGCTACTGAGGGTGACATATACCTAACACTTCTAAGGGCATCCCTACGCAAGGGAGACACTAGGAGGCTATTGAAATTTACACTCATAGACTACCCAAATAGAACAAAATAAAAATGATATGAGAATAAAAAAATATAACTAAAAAATGAAAATGATGGATATTAAATTCACAATGTAAACAATATGAACACTTGATATGCGACATACATAATGAAAAGAAAAAAAAGATAGATTTGAATTAAAATAGAATTACAAGGCACATGTAGTGAACATAGTAACTCCAATCAGGGCAAGAACAAAATTTCCTGATTCCTTTTGGACACACGGGACTCTATGAGCTGTATGCTGAATAAAAACCTAAATGAGCTAAAATGAACTAAGTTAAAACTCCCCTATTA
>JAJBZI010005528.1:0-17902 GCA_021234465.1 Dendrobium hybrid cultivar
TATGTTGGCTATTCTCCATTTCCTTGATGAAGATAAAATATCTTTTTAACGTGAAATCAAACTTTACCCTTTTAATAATGTAGGCAAACACATGTAGAGTGCGGTCATTATTTACCCTAATATTTGAGCTATTATAATAAAAAGGTTATAATCCCCTCCACATAGGCTTTAATTTAAAGTAAAAAACGTATAGATTTTGTGCAGAGTATTAACAACATATAGATCCATTAACTTGTGCCTCTTACTTGAGGATCTATAAAATCTTTAGATAAATACTTTTTATTCCTATTAAGCCTCCTCATGTATTCAAATCTTTTTTATATCCTCTTTATTTATATTCTCAAGTCCTTGTTTGTCCATGTTATTTATAAGCTCAACTCCTTTTACATTCTCTTTATTTATGTTTTCAACTCTTGGTGATTTATCTTTATTTATATGCTCAACCCTTAATAAATTTATAATCTCAAATCCTAGTGTTTTCTTTTTATTTAAAAGCTCAACTTCTTCTGGACACTTTTTATTTACAATCTCAATAATGGAGTTTTATGTTGAGTTTAGATGACAACATCCAAATCAATTTTTTCATGTCAAATTTATTTTTTTATCATAACTTTGAAAGAAAATCTTTTTTTTTTTGTACATACAAACTTAATCAAAGCATCCAATTCTTACTTAATTCTAGGTTGTGAAAAAACTCCTGTAGTTGACTAGAGGAGGGTATGGACTAACTGGAGAAGGACATGGATTCATATTTATGATTTCCTCCATACACTCCTATGCTTCCTTAGCTTGACTGCCACATTCTCTAGCTCAATTTGTGATGGTTTCTTTCTCTATCATGCTTAAATGAGAGAGATTGATGCGGAGTATATATAATAAACTAAAAAAAATCCTTTCTCATCGACTCTGTGGAGTAGTGTAGGTCACTATTACCTAACAAAAAAATTAATATAACATTTAAAGAAATTTTTCATTACTAAATAACCTAAATTGACTTTTAAAGTATATTATGTTCATATGACTTATCGCTTTACTAGTTATATGTGAGAAAAAATATTTGTTAAGAAGCATTTTGTTTCTCTTCCTACTCAACATCCAAACATTTTCTTTGCAAGAAATTATGTGTATGTTCTACCTATACACCCATGACTACTTGTGCAAGTACGCTCTCATAGGTATCTTACAGAATATGTTAGGTTGTCCGTAAGGAGAATTCTCTCTTCTTTTAGGACAATCTATTTAAAGGACTTGCTCAAGAGCTGGGAATGTGCATATCTTTGGAGCATGATAGATCACCTTCAACCACATCCACCAAAAAGATACCCTCCCCACTGATGATAGGACTGCTCGATATCTATATATTAATGAACATCATAGAAGATTCAAGATAATAAATTTGCATTTACTCATGCTCTTTTCTCTAGTTTATGATAATTTTATTTGATCATTTTGACATCTGATGATTAAAGAGTTAGAAAAACCAAAGAACTACTTGTACACCCATGACTGCTTGTGAAACTTCCACTCTCATACTTTTTCTCTCTCTCCTAAAATATTTTTCCTTGAGCTCTACAAGATAGAGCCCTCACTCTTCTTATTCTTGTATTTCTGGCTAAGATACTCAAGATTCTGTCTAAACCCATCTTCCACTCTCTTACTCTCTCTGTCTATCCAACTTTTTCTTTGCCTTCATTATCCTCACCTATAGGCTCTCAGCTCACACATAGACCCATAAACTATGATTGGGCATTATCCATCAAACAAATCTGGAATCAACACTAACCAACTTTGGAATTGTTTAATATGCTCATTATTATAATGGCATGGCAAATTAACTATTAGTGTTTTGGGATGGTGCCTTCTTTGCCACCTATTCTAAATATTTCCCTTAACGTGGAACTTGTCTTTATCCAACTCCATTAATGTCCTCTATATTAACATTCCCTGCCATGGATATACAAAATCTCACTCTTTTATAACCATTACTAATAACTCATTAAATGTATCATTATCCTCTCATGATTGAGGTGTGGCCTATCAATAACTAAATATAAACTTCTTTAAAATATCTTCTCTAAATCTACACCTCATAAAGGCCTTTTGAAGATCAACATTCTTGAAGTTCCAAATATCTTTAATGTAATTCTCAATGAGCCTTTTGGTAGTGGTGATCTTGTTAAATTTTTTTCTTAGAATAAAATTTAACAAATCCCAACCTAATGATCAAAATAAAATAAAAATGTTAAAATTTTTGTTCTTAGCTCCAATGTTAAATACAGTAGAGTAACATTCATTATTTTCCTCTTCAACCATATATTAGAGAAGCTAATGGATTAGGGCTATAAAGAACTACAAGTTTAAGAGAGATATGAACTACTTGAAAGGATATTATATTGTCTTCTCAAAGGTATAATGTTCTTTAAGCTACTTGATGATGTTTCCATTATCCTTTATATTATTCTATATGAATATTAAGTTTGGATATTCATATACATAACAAAATAAATCTAATGAAACAAATTCATTCATTATAATCAGAAAAAATTAGTTTGGAACCTAATGCTTGTACTTAATTTGAAGAAAATTTTGAAACTTCATTCCCAAGGAACTGTGAAAAGTAAATTTTAATAGATGTTCAAACTAGTTCTAAATAGGAAATTGAATATTGTTCGGAAATGGTTTGAATAAATTTGGAGATATCTTCAAATTAGTCTGACCATCTATTTTGAAGCCAATAAACAATTCAAATCAATATAGTCAAAATATGACTCGAACAAGGTTCAAGCACAACTTTGACAAGGCTTAAATATGTAATATTGAGCCTTATTCAAATATTGCTCATGCTCTATTTGAAGTTAATAGTCAGACATTAGGTTCAAAGCCAGTTTTAACAAGTTTTAAACAAAGCATGCTGATTATTTGAACAAGACTCAAATAATATGCAAACCTTATTTCAGATGTTTCGACCATGTTTGAACCTTTGCTTCAAGACTAGTTCAAACTTTGTTTCACATATAATGGCCAACTCAAGGTTTAAATTTTAAGTTCTTATTAGTTGAAACAATGTTTGAACACTTAATATGGCATTCTTGCTTTATTCACTTTTTGACTTAGTGTTCGTTTCATCAAACTCACCCTTGAGAAAAATTTAAAAAATGTTTTACTAGCAACAAGTAAGAATAAGTAAACATCCAAATAGATGCATTTCTCGATTAAGTGACTCAAAAAAAATATTATAAATGAAAAAATGTAACAAAAAATATTTATTTTATGTCTTTCATTACGAGCATTTACACTTACATTCACCCAAAGAACTTATTATATTTTCTAGTGAAATAACTTGTGTTAGAGAGAGCAGCTCTAACAAGTCAAGTGGACTGAGACGAGAAACATTGATCCTAATTTCACTCTGCTTTCCACCTAACCTCTCTCCATTAGAAGGTATTTCACTAAGAGCACATCAGGACACTTTCATCCAACTCTCCTTCTAGTAGAAAAGTGTTTTGATCGACCAGAAGACTCAATAAGAAGAATGACCTTCACAACTTTCCCAAGGAGGTGAATTGGCTACTCAATCCACTTAATAACAGAATCATCCAAGTTCTCATCTCAAATCTGCTTCAACTGATGCCACCAACTTGAAGGATCAAAGGAAGAGAAAAGGAAAGATGGAAATAGAAAGCAGGCCACTATCCTACAACACTTTAGTCGTTTTCTTTTTCACTCTTCCCAGAAAAATGAAGCTACAGGTTACCCCATATGTTAAAGATCTATTACAAGGAAAGGATAATATTATGAATGAGGATATATCTCCTTTATCTTTCTTTTTCTTCTATGTTCCATAGGAATAATTACTACAAAATCAATGAAAGCTTATAGCCATTGCAACCATCAGAAGGTTGGCTCACCCTCAAAAAGTGGGCTCAAGGAATACCACCATCTCAATAGATGCAACCACATATAAGTCTATTAATAATCTAAAAACGCATTCATTCTATTTATAGATGAACGACAACAAAGTTTTGTGTTGGAAGCCAAAAGTGATAACAATGATTCATTAAATAGAAAGATAAATTAAAATAAATGTGCCACCTACAACTATGAGGAAGGGTCCTTAAATTAAGGATGGAGCTCACCTCTGTCCACCAACCTTTGAATGCAATCAATGACCCCTTAAAAGTAATGGTCACCTATTAAATACTCAAATTTATCACCATGAACAACATGGAAGACCTTATTCAGCTTCCTATTGAACTCAGTAACGGTTGCTTCAGCCTATTCCTTGGCCTTTATGACCGCCGCAAAATCAACAGCAGTCACCTCAGCCCAATCTTTAGCCTCCATGACCAACATTTCTATATCCTTTGCTAAGTCTAATTCAAATTCTTGTTCACTTTAAATGAACGATCTCCTCTTCTATCAGATTCAACTTCTTTACCTCATCCAAATGGTTTTTTCTCTCTTCATCCAGGTTAATCTAGAGGAACTTCTTCATATCGTTTTGGTGATTAATTTTAGTAAGTGAACAATGATGATACTTTCCAAGAAGAAAGATATTCTCCAAGAAGTTTATAATGAGTTCATATCCAAGCAAACCAACCCATGTGAATCCATCGCCAATATATACTTATCTAGCTTAGTGTTATGAAGAAACTTTCCATTCTCAAAGTACCAATTATATACTAGATTAGGATCCTGATCCTCTCTCTTAGTACCCTCCTTCTCAGTATAGGGTGAGACCTCACCGTTATTTAATTGCGTGTAACCTCTGGACTCCTCCAAGGGACAGAGTCTTTTCCTTTCCTCAAGGCAATAGTCTCCTTACCTCTAGCAATCATCTTGACAAACACTTCCTCCTTGTTGGAAGATTTTATAGTTTCTTTTCCCCTCATAGGCAATGGAGGATAGCTTTGCCCCTTGGGCATCCACAGTCTCTTTTCCATCAGCACCATGAAACTCTCCCTTACGTCGACATCATTCCACTTCTTTGAGATCTTCTGATGAACTTTAGAATTAACTAAAGAAGGCTTCTCTTTTTGCCTCATCATTGTTATTGCAACTATCTTTAGAGATGCTAGGTCTATGGGAAAAGTACAACCATGACCTTCCCTTCAAAGGCATGTATAGAATTAGAATGAGATATTGACTTTGTCTCATCAAGACAAGGGAGTCACTTACCATAGAAAGTCCTATGAATAATTTGATATACAATGTGATATTGAACAATCAATGATTCTTTCTTCATAAGTGTTAGTATTGCATCCTTCTCATAAGATAATCTCAGAAGGTTCAACTTATTCTTCTTTATTGCTACCAAAGAAATCATCACCTTTCATCTCGGTACACTCAGAACAACAATAAACTTTACCTTCTAATCCCACTTCTTATTCGTTAAGCCTACTACTTTGCCTAATGCATGTGAAAATTGGGTGAACCATTCTTGGGATGCGTAAACTATATAAACATACTTGAACATGTTTAGAAAACATTATAAATTGCATTCCAAAAAAAAAAAAAAATGACATGATCATAAAGTTCAATGGAAGTTGAGCAGGAATGACTCCATAGAAATTCCATACTTTCTCTAGCTCAATGCAAAGAGGAAATCACAACCCCAATATTAAATGATCTATAGGAATGACCAATTCCTTATCTAGTACTGAGTTAATTCTCCTTTATTGACATCTCCGAGTAGTTGGCAGGAAAAAAAACAAAAAATTAGGAAGACACACTCAACATTCTCTTTCATAAGGTGAGTCTTTTGCAAGCCCTTCTCATAAAGTAAAATACTCACACACTTGCATAAGCCTGACATGTCAATAAATGAATTCAAGAATAGAAGAAATAGAAGAGGCAAAGAAAAGATCTCATCCTCAAAGCCCTACTACTCCTATTTATAGTATATATGAACTTAGCACATGGAGATCAAAATATCCCAAATCAAATTCAATCTATAAGATCACACCAATCCTTCTTAGCATTATAAGATTTAAAGAATCATATAACACTCGCCCCCAACCAATGTAGCGACAGTTCTCAAAATTTTTGGCACACCTAATACCTAATCCTATTTGACAAAATTTAAGAAAAAAAAATCTTTTTTGCAGGCCATTTCAACAAGAAAAAGATTTTATTAATGAAAAGGGCAATCACGTTAAAGTTCACAGACAAATAAAATGAGTGAAAAAAGAAAAACAAAATATGCCTATATGTCAACCACATTGGGCATGCTCCAACATAGGATCTTTTGCCATACTTAGTGCTAATCCTCTAATCATGTTAAGATACTCCATAATGAATTGAGATCTCGGATAAGATCTCTCTTGCTTAGTTTAACTAAGCAACGAAAACCACTCAGCTCCCACCAATGTTAAAATGGCTTCACACGAAAACACCATCTGATCATTCAGCAAAGCCACAATACCTCTTTGATAAACATCACTAGTGACAACAGCTGCCACTTTGCTAACATTGGGTTCATTCACGTCCCTGGTCTTAACTATCGATTCTAAGGCTACTAACCATCCTATAATTTCTTTCAATGAAATTTATCTAGGGGAAGGGTAAGTTCAATGTACAAGATAAATGAGAAGAAACTCATTGACTATTTGAGGATCTTGCCCCCAATCAACTTCTAAGTAAACTCTTTGAAAATATTTTCTGCAGTAGTGGTAGTATCATCAACAACTACGTTCTGCTTTGGGGAACTTGCCACCTTCAGAGTGGCTTCACCTGTGCACTCTTATGTGCTCCTAGGAAGAAAGTAATGATTCCTCTCTTCATCCAAAGACCCTTCATGTTCAACAGTAATCCCTCATATAGCTGGAATAATGGGTGTGACCATCTTCTTTATCCCATCAGCAGGATCTGATGATCAATCATCCTCAATGGCAACCAGATCCCTAGCCTCAGCACATGTCTTCTTCAACAGAAGACTAACAGTAAGATTTGTGGAGTCTACTAATACTAGCACCTCCACTCCCATAATGACCTTACTCATGATAGTTTCTACCATATTCAAGGCCTTCATACCAAAATCTTTCCTAGCAATTTGAATTCTATGAAGAGAGGAAAGATCTATCTCACTAAATTTATTCAAGGCTCACAAGTTGAAAAGTAAAAAATTAAGTACCTACTTGATTTGAAGCAAATATTTGTAGAGAAACTTAGTAATAGGACTGCTCGATCTCTATATATTAATGAACCTCACAAAAGATTCAAGATAATAAATTTGCATTTACTCATGCTCTTTTATCTAGTTTATGATTCATTTATCTAATCATTTTGACATCTGATGATTAAAAGGTTAAATAAATCAAAGAACTATATGTACATCCATGACTGCTTGTGTAACCTCCACTCTCTTACTCTCTCTCTCTCTCCCCTAAAAGATTCTAGCTTGAGATCCACAAGATAAAGCCATCATTCTTCTTATTCTTGTATTTCTAGCTGAGATAATAAAGATTCTACATAAATCCATCATCCACTCTCTCTCTCTCTCTCCCTTTTTCTCTTTACCTTCATTATCCTCACCTATAAGCTCACAGTTCACATATAGACCCATAAAGTATGACTAGGTATTATTAAACAAATATGGATTCAACACTACCTAACTTTGGAATTCTTTCATATGATCATTATTACAATGTTATGGTAGATCCACTAATAATGTTTTGGGATGGGGACTTCTTTGCTACTTGTTCTAAATCCTTATGATATTTCCCTTAACATGGACCTTGCCTTTATCCAACCCCTTTAATGTCATCTCTCTTAACATTCCTTCACATGGATATACAAAAAATCTCACTCTTCTATAACCATTACTACTAGCTCATTAAATGTGTCATTATCCTCTCATGATTGAGGAGTAACCTATCAATAACTAAATGTAAACTTCTTGAAAACAACTTCTCAAAATCTACACTTCATAAAGGGCTTTTGAAGATCAAGATTCTTGAAGTTCCTAATATCGTCAAGGTAATTCTCAATGAGCCTTCTGGTAGTGGTGATCTTGTTAATTTTTTTCTTTGAATTAAATTTATCAAATCCCAACCTAATGATCAAAATAAAATAAAAAATGTTAAAATTTATGTTCTTAGCTCCAATGTTAAATAAAGTAGAGTAACCATCATTATTTTCCTCTTCAACCTTCTATTGGAGAAGCTTATGGATTCGGGCTATAAAGAACTAGAGGATTTAAGAGAGATATGAGTTTCTTGAAAGGATATTATATTGTCTTCTCATAGATATAAAGTTCTTTAAACTGCTTGATGATGTTTTCATGATCCTTTATATTACTCCATATGAATATTAAGTTTGGATATTCATATACATAACAAAGTAAATCAAATGAAACAATTTCATTCAATCTGAGGAGGAAAAAATAGGTTGGCACCTAAGGCTTGAACTTAATTTGAACAAAACTTTGACACTTCAATCCATAGGAATTGTGAAATTTTAATAGAGGTTCAAACAAATTTTGAATATGGAATTGAATATTGTTTGGAAATGGTTTGAACAAATTTGAACATATCTTCAAATTAGTTTGACCATCTATTTTGAAGCCAATAAATGATTCAAACTGGAATTGAATATTGTCAGAATATGACTTGAACAAGGTTCAAGCACAGCTTCGACTAGGCTTAAATATATAATATTGAGCCTTATTCAAATATTGCTCAAGTTCTATTTGAGGTTAATAGTCAGAAATTAGGTTCAAATCCAGTTTTAACAAGTTTTAGACAAAGCATGTTGGTTATTTGAACAAGACTCGAATAATATTCAAATCTTATTTAACATATTTGGACCATGTCGAACCTCTACCTTAAGACTAGTTCAAACTTTGTTTCACATATAATGGCCAACTCAAGGTTTAAATTGTAAGTTCTAATTAGTTCAAACAATGTTTTAACACTGAATGTGGCAGTCTAACATGATTCATTTTTGAACTTAGTGTTCATTTCTATTTTAACCTAGGACTACTAGTGTTGGAAGGGATGATTAGCAAAGCATAATGATGATTCAAATAAGGTTTGAACAATATTTAGACCTCATTGCACAAGTTTGAACATATTCAAACCTCAATTTTAAGACTACTCCAAATCTAGTTTTATCTAAAGGGACCGACTTGAGGTTCAAATTTGTTGTTTAAATTATTTTGAAACAATGTTTGAAAACTAATTATTATTCTCTAAAATTATTCATTTTTGAACTTGGGGTTCATCTATCGTTCATTTCTATTATAACCAAGGACTACTGTGTTGAAAAGAATGATGAATACATTCTAACCTAAATAACAAAAAATATATCATCACCAATCTTAAATTGAAGATAAGTGAAGGAATAGTGGTGAAGTGGCTTTTGAAGGGATCGAAGAGAAATTTCTCGACGGATTACTAGAGATATAAAATCAATGATGAATAGGCTTTTGAAAGGATCAAAGAGAAACTTCACGACAGATTGATTACTAGAACACGAACACCATAGAAGATGGATAAGGTGCTTGGAAGAGTGAAGTTCGAACATCTTTTTGTTCAAACATTTTCATTAATATAACATAAGAATAACACTACTTTTTTCAATAACAAATATATCTTTATTCAAAATAAAATATCAGATATATTCCTCTAAAATAAAATTTAGTGCATATATTTATCCAAATACAACTATTACATACCTTTTAAAAGTTTTCCTTTTTATTCAAAATTGCTCTCAATGTCATAGGCCAAACAACTATTTATGCTTCTGAATTTTGTATAACTTTTTTTTTTAATGTAATGATTTTAATAGTTTCAATACATTATTGGAACTTTCTCTTGTACTGAATAGTTTTATTTCAACACCATTCATACAAAAAAACTAAAATATAATGAAACTGCCGTAAAGATCTGATTCAACGCTCCATCTTTGAATCTATCTTTAAAGAGTTATTGATTAGTCAATGGGACAGTTGAGGTCGTGAGTGGAAAATTTTCCACAGGAGAAGTTTGAAGTCTGCAGTTGAACACTGAAGCTGCTGACAGTCAAAACTGCTCATCTATTGTCCTTCACTACGTATTCTTTTTTGGCGCAGCTGCATTGGAAATAACTATAAATGATTATTTCTTTCATATTTTCAATGAAACTTATAACTAGCTTTTCCTTTATTTTCTTTTCTTTTTTAACATAGAGGATTATGAGTACGATGTTAAAAGGACCACTTCCAGCTAATTTATTGTATTATTATGTAAGCACAAAAAGTTTTATTTGATTTGGGCAATTGTACATCATAAAATTAATTAATTTTTTACCTATCTATCCAAAGCATCTATTATGAAGATACTTTTATGTATTTAGTGTATGATTAAATCATCTTAAAATTTTGAGAAATTTAGTATGCTGCTAATTTTTTATAATGAAGGTTGATGTGGTTGATACTGGGTTATTAATTAAATATTAAATTATTATTTGATTAAAATGCTTTTTAGAATAAATTTTGCTTTGAGATAAGATGAGGTGTTAAATTTAAATACTTTTTGCCTCAATTTGCACTAATTTCTGACAGATAATTTTATTCAAGTGCTTTATGAGAAGAGGAAAATAGTTAAAAGTGCTCGTAAAAATTTTGCTTGCTACTTACCTTGTCTTGATCATCAACAATGGTTTCCCAACCATCGTCACTCGTATATAATCTCTCATCCAACAGTTGCTTGGCTAGCATTACCCAACTTTGATCTTTTGATATGGTCTTCATACCACCACACCTAATGACTAGCTCACAACCACCATAGTCTAACTATGATCTCTCAACCATCATAGTCTAACTATAATCTACCTACCACCATCACCCGACTGCAACCACCTAACTTCGATCTCTCAACCACCATCGCCTTATTACCATCTCTTGGAGACCCTCGCCATATTATGCTCTTCTGAGTATATTCACTCAATTACAGTCACCCAACCATCATCACCTAATTATGGTCTCTTGAGCTCCATCGATCAGCTATCATCTCCTAACCACTGACACCCAACTACAATCTCCTGCACACAATCTCCAAACTATGTTCCGCTAACCACCATCGCCCAATTATATTGTCCTAAGCACCATTGCTTGATGATGATCTCTAAGCCACTTTCGCCTAACTACACAATGGTATCCTGACCTTTATGAGTAAACTAAGCCAACTTGACCACCATCATTTGGCAATGATCACCCAACTTTGATATCTTAACCCCTATTTCATGAATACAATCTTTCGAACATGGTCGATTGACTATGATATCCTGGCCACCACTACCTTCCTATAATCTCTTAGCCACAATCACTGATTATGGTTTACCATCATGTTCACATGACTACAATCGCTGGGCCATTATCATCGATTATTGTCTCTCCAACTCCATCTACTAACCTTTATCACAAAACTTCATTCTTCAGATAATTATACATCGATCATGATTTGTCAATCACCGTTGTTTAATTATGATATCCCAACCACCATTACCTTACTATAGTCTCTTGACTACCATTAACTGACTATGGCCTCTTGACCACCAGCACTCAACTATGGTCCCATGAACACCGCAGCTTTACTAAAAGGCTTGAATACCATCTTTGATAATAATTTTTTGACCATAATATGTTGACCACAATCATATGACTAGTATCACAAAATTAGAGTTTCCTAAACAGTGATACTCGATTATTATCCCTCAAGCATTATTGCCTGATTACTATTGCCCCAATTTTTACTCTCACAATCATTATCACCCAGCCATAGTCTCACAACTACTGTCACCCAACTATAGTCCTTCAAACACTATCTATTATCTACAATCTCTGAATAATCGATGCTTGATGAAAATCTCCTACCCATCATTGTTTAATTATGGCCTTTTGACCACCATTGCATAATCACCATCAGCCAACTTAAGTTTTTCTACCACAGTTGTCTAACTAGTATCCTAGCTACCATCACCTAATTATAGTATGTCAACCAGTATCGCCCAACTATACTCCTAACCTTCATCGCTTTACTACCATCAACCAACTATATTGTAATGCCGCAGAATCTAAATCGAAAGAATTTCATATTTTCAATCTTCTGAATTCTTACCAGCTGCTAATTATCCATTAATTTAACAATTTCAGTGAATGTCACTATAAATCATATACATCAAAATCTTTCACTATATTCATTCATCAAAATGCAATTTATAATAGCTAGGAGACCATTTAATTCATTGACATATCTTCCATCTCCTAACTACAAAAGAATAAAAAGAAATACATAACAAAATAAAACTTGAAATTACTAATCAGTCTCAATCTGTAGGATCCTGTCCCTTTCCTAGATCCAAAATAAAACAAATAATGAGCTTACAAAGCCTAGAAGGAAACCAAAAGTACCAATACTTTTAATACAAGGTATTGGGAATCAATATTCATGATCATTGTAATCATTATAAAGTCAATAATCATCTTTATATGCAGTAAACCAATAAGATCAATTGACCGAAAGCATCTTATCAAGCAGAAGAATATATCAACACATATGAAAATCAATAAAAGTCTATAAAATAATGTTAGGTGCCATATGGTAAAATATATTTTGATTATCTAGCAATTATTTTCATGTCAATGATTTTATCATTTACTTTTATTATGCTATGTATTAGCGTGTCAGATCAGTATATCATATCAACATATCATATCAATAAGTCTATCAATGTCTATCATGTAAATGCATGCAAATATGGATATAAAATAAATAGTAAGGTAGGACATTCAGCAAGGTACATGGTGTTTTCTTGCATTTTGTATTAGTATTAAGTGCTAGGTATCAGGTGGCTATCTTGTAAGAGTCATCACTCATGCTCATCAATGTATCTTGTCCCCTTATAACTCTCAATTTTGTATATTGGATCTTGTATCTTGTATTTTGTATCTTGATTTGATCAGATTACACCATAATCTATAATTTAAAGGAAATACCATCAGCTTGCTCCAACTAATTAGGATTAATTTAAAACTAACTGGCCTTTCTTGCAATGTCACAATTATCTTATATCATTCATATCATTTTCTATGCAAATTTAATATAATGTATGAAATGCAAGAAAATTTATAAAATTTGTATACTATGTATTAACCTCAGGAAATATAACTTCTAATTTACCTAGTAAAATTCAGCAATGTTATAGTCAAAATGTCCATAAAAATTATATCTATCAAATATACAAACTTACATGATAAAAGTTTGATAAATCATGAGAAAAATATTTTTTTATCAAATATATTTTTATCAATCTTGGGAAGATCAAAATTATTGAACTCAAATAATTGAAAATAAAGGTAGGATTCGAGTTACCTACAATGATCAAAAGAAATCTCATAATAGGATAATTAGAAGAAAATAGACAAAATAACTTTCTCTTCTCTCTCTCCTCTCTCTCTCCTCCCTTCCCTTCCTTTTTCTTTTCTTCTTCTTCCTTACCCACCAAGCCAAGTGAATGGGGGAGGAGAGGCTTGGTGTTACATAATATAATATGAAATATATATAAAAATATTGTTTAGTGACTAGCATTGTGGTTATCCCAAGTCCTAGTGCCGCCACACTACATGTAAAACAATACTATGCTTCACTACCATCTCAATGCTGTTGAGTCAAATTATTTCCAAACATTCCAGAGAGCTCAGTGCCATGACGACACTTTTCTCGTGCCTCCTAACATTGCTGCAGTCGCAAGCATAGCACTATAGCACTCCAGATCAAATTTTTAATATTTTCCAAATTTTCATTTTAAAATTATTTTCACAAATTTTAGGTTGTTACCTATAGTTCAAACTACTATTATTCAACTTTAATCTCTAGCCCATCATCATCAAATTATGATTTCTTGATCTTTATTAATTTATTATAATATCCTAGCCACCATCTTTTAACTATAATATCTTAACTACATTACCCAACTAAGGTCTCTCAACCACTGCCATCTAATAGCAGCCTCTCAATCATCACTACCTCCCCATGATCTCCCAGTCATCATTGCATGACTACAATCTTATGACTGCCATTGCCCAACTATGAACTATTGACCATTACACTAAACTATAATTACTTGACTTCAATCTACTGACATAATTGCCCAATTACAATCCCCCAACTATTATCGATTGAATGTAATCTCCTAACCACCACCATCATCCGACTATAGTTTTCTAACTATCATTACCTTACTATAATCTCTTAACCACTATAAATAAACTACTATCACCCAACTTTGATCTCTAGACCACCACCACATGACTAGTCCTAACGACATCATCCGATTATTATCTCTTAACCACATCACCTGCCTATGGTCTTCCAAAGACCTTCTCCTAACTATGATCTCTTGATCATCATTATAGAACTATGATCTTTGATGCACCATCACCCAATTACTATCACCAAATGTAATCACTAGACCACCATCACAGAACTTTGGTCTCCCAATCACATTGCATAATTATAACCTCTTGACCATCATCACCTATTATCATCACCAAAATTAATGTATTCCATCATATAAGAGATTGATGTACACCATTAATACCAAAACCAATGCCTAACAACTTTATTGCCCACCATCAGCACCAACACTGATGTCTTCCATCACCTATAAGGAATATACATATATGCCCTCGATTCCAACACCAATACTTATTAACTTTATCAGCCATCATCACCACTAACATTAATGCACACCATCATCTATAAGGTAAATCTACATCATTGTTGTTTGAAAACTTTAACACTTCATGTCACCACTAATGTTGATGCATGCCATCACTTATGAGGCTAATGCTCATTATCAACACCAACACTGATGTTTGATGACATTTTTGCATGTTATCTCCACTGATGTCATAACATGCCTTCACCTATAATGCTAATGTACAACATCGACACTAATATTTATTCCCATTAACTTATTTTCCCATGGTTAGCCCCAAGTTAATGTATGTAATTGCCTATAAGAGTATAAGTAATTGATACCAACAACTCCCAACATAAAGACTAATATTTAGACAAGACTTCTTAGTTTTTCACCTTCTATTCTTAAAGGAGAATGATCACATAAACCATTAATCTCTCAAAGATAAATCTAACACCTCAAGGATCTTCTAATATCCACCATTTAATTCATTCTTTATAATTCATGCCTACTATATTACATCAGTACCATTCTCGGTTGTGAAAAAAGAGGTATTATATATAATTGACGATATATAATAGCAAGATCATATTGTCAAGGTTAGGGTCCATAGTTTATCCCTTTAACATTTTCTACATTAATATATTAGTGGCTCTTATAACTCCTCCTTTATCTTTGCATGTTATGGATATTCATATAAAGATAAGACATTGAACTATTTCTTTCTGCAATCATAAGTTCTCCATAAGCAATAGTTTGGTGCAACAAATGGTAAGTAATTCAAGGCTATGGGGAAACCCTTACTACAACCTTAAAAGGTTATTCGTGTTAATTTAGTAGGCTTGGATGTCATAAGGAAATCCTTTTATCTTTTATTATATCATCAGATCTGAGAGAAGCAATTTAAGTCTGAGGGGTGGGATAGCTTTGATTATAACATTGAAAGGAAAACATCATTTAAATGATTGTAATAATAAAAAAAAAAACTCCTCCCATATATCATTAATGATTGGATAAGTTTTGTGGGAAGCAAGGTAGGACTTGAGATCAACTGTAGCTGCAACCTTGAAGGGATGTGCATGTTAACATCTTGGGCATGATTATAATCATAAAAGTCCTTCCCTCCAATAATTTTATGCATAGTTAATGCAATATTATAGTTAACTATTCTTCACAAAGCTTTATACAAATATGAGAATTAAAAGTGAATTTCAAACTCTACACATAATACGTCCTTGGACTTCTAATCTCTAGGCAAGGTCAATGCTAGGACCTTAAAAGGGTATTAATGATCTAAAAACTTACCAATTTGCACTTTTATTTTTAGATTCATGTGGAAATAGTCTCCTCCCAATAAATGTACAATTAATCTTAGGGACTCAATTCAAACCTTCGAAGCAAATTATCATGATTTAGTATCACCCTAACAAAAAAAATCTTTAGAGAATATCTCTTAACCTCTTTCATATAGTTCAATATCATTAAGTAATCCTCTAAAAAATTATCTCGTATGTGTTAAAATTTTTAGTGGATTTCTCTCCATCTTTTTCACTTTAGTTAAAATATTCGAATAACACTTTACTAGATTGTCATGCCCCAAGATGAAATTTTGAAGAATTATCTCTGTTAACCTCTTATTGAACTAAAAGAGCTACAAATAATCTGTTAATATAATTCAATCCAATGGAAGAAAATTAATAATCATATGCATCAAAATGTGAAACTATGCTCATTCCACAAAATTCATGTACAATAATCAGGAGTCCCATCAGTACATCAATTAATCTATCTTTCTACTCCTTATTTTAAATGAATAATGCAAAATATAGAAAAAAAATTATAGATCCTGAAGATAGCCTCATTCCAAAGAGTCCTAACTCATTCTTTAACTTGAAATCAATCAAATTCACAAAATGAACACACAGCCTGACAAGCAACCAAAACCCACCATTGCATTCAATGCAAGTTATCAAGAATAAATATGCATGCTAAACTCAATCATACTCTGTCGATATAATAATATAAAATCCATGGTCATCGATGTGAAATTAGCGATCGATATCAATCCATCAATAACAGTCAATATAATAACGAAACAAAACATCTCAAGAAGTAAATGAATCCAAACAAATTAATAAGATTTTATAAGGCAATGCTAACGATTCTATCAACTATTTCTATCAGTGAAACGCCATGTGTACTTGTCAATTCATGTGTCAAACCAATGTACTACAGCAATATGTTTATTAATGTTTATAAGTGTATCGACCACATGTTTTGCCATATTGTATCAATTTCAATGCTAGCTTTATCAATTTTATATTAGTTATATCTATCAATCAGTTCATGTGCTATATGGTAAATGTAATCATGAATGAGATTATAATTAGTAAGGTAGAACATCTAGCTTTAATATTATATTTTTATTCTTTCTTATGTTGTCCATGAGTCTTGTCAATTGTTTATTATATCATTATATCATCATTACAGGTGGCTTTCAATAATCTATAAGGAATTAACATCCTCTTCCATTGGTGTAGTTCAGTCAATCAATTACATGCTAATGTCTATGGTTACACCACAAACCTTTTTATTTTATGGAAAGTCTGTTAACCCACCCTACTTAACATGACACTATATTTTAATAGCCAACCATTATTATTTATAGTGTTAACAACTAGTCTTCCTTGCTTGCATAAAAGTTTCATATTTATTTCATATCATTCAAGTCATTTTTCTATGCAATATGAGTCAATATCAAATATGAAATGCACTGATCTATGAAATGCCAGAAATTTAAATAATATTCATTTACTTTAGAAAATCATAACTATCAATTTACCTAATAAAATTTAATAATATTATAGTCAAAATGCTCATACATATCATATACAAAAAATGCCTAACTTGAGCTCGACTACTCACTATGTTACAAGGTGAAAGTGTGCTAAATCAGGAGAAAATACATTTTTTATCGATTTGGGAGAGATTAGATTCATCAATCTCGAAATCATTAAAAACTAGAGTGAGATTTGGGTCACCTACCATAAATAGAAGAAATCTACAAACAAAATTGATAAGTAAAAAATGCTCCAAACCTCTTTCTCTCTCTTATGTCTCTCCTCCTTTCTCCTCTCTTCCATCCTTAATTCCTCAGCAAGCCCAAAGGCTACAATGAAAGGGTGGTTCAGTTGCAGAAAATTTTATATAAAAAAATATT
>JAJBZI010005529.1:0-13906 GCA_021234465.1 Dendrobium hybrid cultivar
AGAAATTGTAAAGGTTTTCTCTAAATAGAAAAATTGGCAAAGAGCAAGTTCCTTAGGCTCTCATTTGTGCCTTCACAATCGGAAGATCACAAGCATGATAAACGGAATCAAGCTAACCGTGGAAAACAAGAGGCATGCCTAGATAAGATCATTTATCTGACAAAAAGAAAATAATCATAATATCAACTAAATATACAGTAAGCTTCGCACAATAAATTAGCAAGATATTTTTTAAAGAAAAATAGAAATATGGCAAGCATATGGTTGGCCAACGATATAGGCATAAGCAACTAGAAACTGGCATTTTAATTTTCAAATAGTTTTCATAAACGACTTTAAAATCACTGAAGTGAATCAAATCATAGCCAAAATTTCTGAACTTCCCAAGATGTAAACCTAAAAAGTTCGAATATAAGCATGTGATCGTTGAACTTACTCTATCGTTTTGGTACTTTCAGATAGCTTTAAAAGAAGTAATTTTTGTGTCTCAGGCAGGTTCTTTTGAGCATGGAATTCAGCAAAGCTTCTTTTCAGCATGTCTTCCACCTGAAGTTCTAGAAGTCAAACATTGAAAGTACATCTTAAAACTAGATCAACAAAATCAAAGGACCATAGAAATGTAACATGGTTATGCAAATAAAATTTAAAAGAGAAATACTCCTCAACCACTACTCACAAAAAAGATATGAAAACTTTGTATCATAATTACCATCTAACATAAGCCTAAAATACAAAAATGAACGTAACAACCATGTCCAACTGGAAAATAAAAAGAAGTGCGCCCTTATTTCGAAAAACTTAAACCGACTAAGTCTAAAATGGAATTTTTCTTTCAAAATTCCCGGACAAGGAAGATAGCTTCTATAAGAAACTCAAAAAGCTTAATATCAAGGCCCACCATAAACAGGAAGTAGGATAAGAAAAAGGGTGTCCTTGGGAAACAACAACAACAACAACAAGCATTCTATCTCTTTTTGCTTTTTATCTCTAAGTGTTAAGCCACTCATCCACCTAATCATTCTCATCTTTGCAATACTTACATAATATTATGCTTCTCTTTTCATGACAATATTCTGCACCATAAAGCATTGCAGTTCTCACCAACATCTTATAAAATTTCCCTTAAGTTTGAGGGGTACTTGTCCATCACACAATAGGCTTGATGCATTCCTCCACTTCAACTATCCAACTTTAATTCTACTAATAATATACATATCTATTTCACCATCATTTTGAACAACAAACCCAAGATATCTAAAATGTGCACTATTTTTAATGTTTTGATTAACCAATGTTACGATCTCACCATTAAATTTATTATTACAAAAATTACACTATGTATTCTATTTTAGATCTATTCAAACAAAAAACTCTAGACTTAAAGGTTGAATTCCATAATTAAAGCTTTCATCAAGTCCCTCTCTAGTCTTATCAATAAAAAGAATATCATTAACAAAAAGCATACACTAAGATACATTCTCTTGCAAAAGTTTAGTAAGAACATCCATAACCAAGCAAAAAGATATGAGCTTAAAAATGATTCTTGATGTAAACCAATTGAAATAGGAAAATACTTGATCAAACCACCATGTGTTTGAAAACTCTTGAAATGAGGCGAGCTGATAAGTCAAGGACATTGAAATTACTTGAAGTTTGACCTTTTCATCACAAGAATTATTGCATACAAAAAGAAAAAAAATCATCCAAAATTGTTCCGCTCATATATAAGGTGATATGAAACGAGAGAAAGAGAGAATATCAATAAGTATAATTGATCAAAATTTGCTTGCAACATGAGCGACAACCATTTGCAAGTGAGAGTAAATACATTTTATGTTATTAAATACATTTGACTAAAATTAAAAATAAAAATAAAAATAAAGAAAGGTCTTATAAAAATGGTGAAGAGAGTAATAAAGTTATATATGAAGATAATACAATAGCATCTTGTTTATATTATTATATGATTAAAATTTTATTTTATGATTTCATTATTATTATTCTTATTAACTAAATAGAAAATCAATAAAAAAATCAAAATTAAAATCAAATCTGTTGAACATCATCCTCATATCTCTACAAATCTTGCACCTTAGCACCATACTCATGCCTATCCTACTAACTGTAATCTTCCCATCCATCATCCACAAAATTCTAAAGAGGACAACTTTAAGTTTAACGAATGCTCACAAAAAGGCAATGCATATTAATCATATCTTTATGATCAATCTAAAAGGCGTGGCAAGTATCACCTGATAGAGTGATTTTGCCACAAAAATGACACTACTAAATTACGATTACAACAAAGGCCCTTTAACGGGGTGGTTCACTGCAAAAAAATAACATTAAATTACGGTTTTGGGTAAAACCTTTAAGTTCTCTAATGGTTTAATCATTTTAGTTATGAATTATTAGGTGCACTTGATGAAGCACAAGACACTCTATTAGTTAAGGTAAATTTTAAATTGTCCCTCTGGGCAAGCATCTATCCCAATTCTATAAGGTCTCATTAGACAGCGCAATCCATAGATGTTAATAAGAGCCCATTGCTCAGGCTGTATTGACTACCTGCTTTAATTAAGTAGAAAATGATCCATCATAAGCCGAGATGACGAAACCATTGAAACTTGATCGTGTTCATCATCATTCCTCCACCATCCATTCTAAGCTAACAACAACAAAATTCGTATTTTCAAAACAAAATCGCAACTCTTATAAGCTATAAATTGAGCCCCTAATGATTGGCCTTAATCAAAAGTTCTACATCAGAACTGGGAATAATAATTAACTATAGGGGTTTGTACCTATAGAAAATCTCAAATTATATCATAAAATCCTCACAAAATGAGAGAGAATCATAGGTAGTGTTTTATCCTATGATACACCGACACTTCTCCTCAAAGATTTATGTAGTGTCCAACACTTATCAAATAGAACATACGTCCAACACGCCTCTGATACATGTATGAAATGCCAAAGATGTATCCAGTTAAAAAAAAATAAAAATAAATTATACAGGAGTATCCCACACGTGTTTAAAAAATTTTATGAATTTTTTTTGAAATATAATTTATTGTATATTAAATTCTTATTTAGTAAAAAAATAAAAACTAAATTTCTTAGTTCCTCTCCAAACCCCCAAATCAATTGCCCATACTCAATATCCCATTTTTTTAATATTCTCATTTTCAATTCTCTCTGGTAAGTTGCAGCTACAGTTTCACAATAACGTCTGATGGCATCTCAATATTGACAACTAATAGAATCAAAACACCAATAATTGTAAATCATCTCAATATTAAATTGTATTGACATTGATGTTTTATACCAGAAATTTCTACACCTACAATCATGCCCCCGTGCCATCTCAACAGCTCATTTTTGTCTAATGTTGTCTTAACATCGACGACTAACGTCATCTTGACATCAATGCTCGATATGCCCATTACACAACACCAATGCTCGACTGTCGAGAGCATTGTCATCTCCCCTCTTAATGCTTAACATTAAATTGATGTCCAACTCTCAAAATACTAATATTAATCATTTTAACACAAGTTCTAGCAAAATTACTTATTATTTCTCACTTATACATAATAATTCCCTTATTAAATTTTTATACAATATTTTTAAAATAAAAAAATTATAATACCGTATCCTACCCATGCCTGTGTCCTACATTTTCAATAATTGATGTCTCATGTCCATGTTATGTCGTGTCTGTGTCGTCATGTTCATATCAATGCATCATAGATTTTATCTGATATCCTTAAAAATTTTGATTGGCAACATACTCTCAGAGAAAAGTCAGACGCGAATTTTGTAAGCCCATATATTTGTAGTAAATGGGGGACAAAGCATTCTATAGATTTAGTTTAGTTTTATTTTTTTTAATTTTTTATCTTTTAATAAAAGGATAAAGAGCATTCACTTTTCTGTCAAGCAATATTTATAGAAATATTACATATGGTGACCTAATTTAAAAAATTTGTACCTAAATGTCCCCTAAAATACAATTCACATTTTATTATATTTTATATCTTGAGAAGATATCCTGGAAGATATTGGGAAATTATTCTTTTACTTTTGTACCGAGTTCTTACTAAGAATCCCTTGCAAGATGGGATCCTTTTTATATATCTATTTGAGTTGACATTGTGTTTCATGCCATTATCCCCAAAAAATTTCTCAAAATAGTCTATTTCAAATTTTTATTTGGTTATATGAAAAAAGAAAATTGTTCTTCAAACCAAACATATATAATATAGTTCTAAAAAGCTAGAGATTATCTCGTTAGATTAACAAGATTATGAATGGCAAATAGGAGAACTTCCAAATTTGTAAGATTCAACCAAACAAGCTAGAAAAGCACAAGTTCCTCATATAGCTCAAATATAAGACTCGAGCAAGTTTGGAGGATAGATTCAATATGCACAAATATGATCAAGTCATCGATAATTATTCTTACTCACCAAGCCATAAAAATGTTTTACTAAGATAGACCCCCATCATAAGTCTGATGATGAAAGCTGTCAAGTTCAAAGTTTATTTGACTTGATGAGTTCAAGTTAACCCAAATCCGAGATACTCTCTCAAAACGATCGAGGGATCAAGATAAAACTAAATAGATGACTCTAACTCAATATAACATCCATGCAATCATACAAAAAGACTCTTGAACATTTAAGCATCAAGATCCTAAAAGGCAAGAAAAAGACGTTCAAGTCATGAAAGCACATTGAAGAGAATGAATGTCCCCCAAAATGTAATCAAATATTCAAAAGCGAATTCTAGGTGTGCCGATAAATTTGCCAATGCTTAAACTCAAAATCAAAAATGTTGCACACCAAAAATGAGACAAAGTCAAATTGTGCCTCCCTTTGAGAAGCATGCAATCACTTTGAAACTTTAAAAACTCTCTTTTAAAATAAAATTTGCTAACAAATATACACATGCTCGAGTGGATAACCCTGCCTACATAGTAGGGTCGTAAGCACCATATTTTCAAGTTTGATTCTCCAAATACCAAAAAGATGGAGTTGACAAGTCATGACTCAAATGACAAATATCCACATACCAAGTTTAAAGCAATTGACCAAAGAATAATTTTAAATTCCTGATCAAATCCAACAAATTTCTATAATTACATACTAAAAATTAAATACTCGATTGTGAATCTTACAAACTTATGTTTGTGTTGTATCTGCATAAAACCTTTACTGCATTTTCTTTCTTAAGGAAATTCACTTCAAAATAAAAAACTCTAATTATAAACAAAGCTTATAAAGTATAATCATAAGCTCAAGTTTGTGATCTGACCCTTTATATATGGGGTAGATTTGATAAGATTTGTGATGCAATTAATAATTTAATTAACTCAAATGGCATGCAAATCATGAAACTGGTCCTTTACAAGTAAAGGGGCAAAGTTGGGAAGTTCAAAACAACAAAATCCAATTATTCAAAATCCTACTATGATGAGCTTATTATTACACATCATAATCCAAGGAGTTAATTCTAAAAAATAAGGGTTTCAAACTACATATATAAATAATACAAACAATCCTTACTCGATGATGGTTGACTAGATAGAAAATCTCAATTAAAATAGATCTATTATCAAACTCCCCTGAGTTTTAACACAAATAATTTCGAGCTCGAGTTCTAATAAAAATATAAAAATAAAAAAATACAAAAGTAAAACATTTAGATAAATCTATTTCTCCAAGTCCAAGAAAAATATCAATTCATCTGCCAGAATAATATGATGAGAATGGCAATTTTAAGTATAATCTAAACTCACAAAGAGTTAATATTACATCAAGCTCAAATCTATGATCACTCTGAAAAGTCTCATGATATTAAGGGCGTGGCACGTGCCCTCCAATTGGATGGATTGTTGCAAAATAGCACAATAAATACAATGTCAACCAAGACCCACTGACCAGGTGGCTCAACGCTAAATGAAACTATTAAATTATAGTCACGATCAAATCTCAAAGGTTCCCTAATGGTTCAACCGCATAGTTGTGAGTCATAGGATGCACTTGATAGGGCAAAGAGAACTTTATTAGTTAAAGCTGACTTAAAATTATCCCCTTAGCCGAAATTCCATTCCATGTTTATAAGAATCCATTGGATGATGCAATTCATGGTTGCTAATAAAGATCCTAGAGTTAGATTGAATCAACAAGCTCCTTTGACAAAGTTAACCAAAGTCCATGACAACTAGAGACAACAGAACTATATGGTCTCCATTGGGTTCATCGTCATTCCTCCCATCATCTGCTCTAAAAGCTAAAGGCAATATATTTTCCAATCCAATGTGCAATTATTATAAGCTAAATATTTAGAGCTTACCAACTAGCTTCACCAAAACATTCTCTCTCATCATCAAGAGGGGTAATTAATCATTGGGGTTGCGCCTATGAAAAATATAGAATCATATCATAAAGTTCTAATGAAATGAAGCTGAAATTTCTGAGTAGTTTCTTATCTGATATCATATCTGTCTTATAAAAATTTGACCCGAAAACACTCCCATAAAATAGTCGGATGCAAATTTTTGAACCAAGCCGAAAATTAAGTGAACCATAAAATACTATATCTCAAGGAAATAAAGCTACCAACATTAAAAAAGAATTTCTAGCAACATGAATAATTGGGATGTTTTCAGTTTGAGTACTTCTCTTCATGTTATCCACCTATCATAGAGTTTCTTAAAATGCAATCCTTTGCTTGTACATAACAGGTTGGGCCTGGTGGATGAAGGAAAAAATTACAATGTTTTAACATGAATTTAATGTCTCACCATCTGAAATCTCAACGACATTTTTATATTCCCTTCAGCTCCTTAGCCTATATAATTAAATAACACGAACTTGGAAAATCATGGATTGAAAGCATAAATGGAAACACATGAGACAGGAGAGGAAGGGAATTTATAGTGGATATTTCTGCCTCAAGGCAAGAAGCCATCTAGATATGAAGTTGTTGATACGAAACCATGGCACTCAAGGACATAGCATAGAGTGGCAGACAATTTGTCTTTATGAGGCCTCAACGGGAGCCCATATAAGAGTTGCGTGCAAGATGGGACCAGAAGCAAAATAGTCATTAATCAAAATTCTGGTGAGGAAAACAGTTACAGATAAAGACAGGAAAAAAAACTTCTAAAAACGTTCACTAGCTTGACAATTGTAAGTAAAAATATCTTTTAATTCTCATACAATTTTGAAGCTATGGAATAAAAGCATATTATGCTTGAAGCTTAAATTTCTCATTTGACGCTTAAGCTTCCAAGTTCAGTTAGATGCAATAAAATCTTATACTCGCATAAGCACGTCAATAGCATAATGGTTCCATTACATCTGCACATAAATGGTGTGCACAAAAATCCTCCAATTCCAATTCTAGCTCAGTTTTTAATATATTTCTTTAAACAACATGCTTACTTTCGTAGGCATGAATTAAATTTTTATTTAGCTTTGCAGCTCTATGTTTCCTCATTAAGAGACCAAACTTGTGAATCTTAATCTTGTTTTAATAGATGTAAAAACTATGCATTACATGTTTAACAAATATGGGAGAAATGGGAAGACATTGATGCATGTAGTCCTATTCATACATTACAGAGAGACTAAAAACATATCATAATTTTTTCATCCTAGAACATATAAAATCACATTTTAATGCTGAAGTTTGATCGGTCACGTAAAGATGTTGATGAAATCTCACTCTATAATCTATACATAGTATATGTGTATATTTTATTTTTTTTATTTATACTTGATCACATTGAATCTTTCAAATTCCAATATTTTGAAAAACATTTAGAATGCTTTAACCTTTGAATACTATAAAGCATATTCAACTAATAAAATTTCATGTTAGGTTAGGATTAACTTTTCAAAGCTTGCACCTCGGCTCTACATAACAGGTTCACTTTTAAACTTTAGATTCAAAGTTTGAAAAAGTCTCTACATACAGCCAGAGTCCCATATAAAAAGCAAAAGAAGCATCAATGAAATAAATTTTGCACTGCATCCAACTGCCCGATCAAATATTCATCATAACCTAAAAACATTAAGCATTATATACCTTAAGTTCTTCGACACGAAGGAGATGTAGAATCATGGTGTACGTTAACCGAAACTGAGATTCCAGCTTGGTTGGTTTTCCAACCATGACTTGCTTCAGATCACTCTCTTCCGGAATATCATCATGACACATTAGTATAACTGTACCAATATCATCAAGACCTCTTCTACCTGCACGACCAGCCATTTGAATATATTCCCCTGGAAGCAATTGCCTGAAATCCTTTCCATCAAATTTCCTTAAAGAATCAAAAACAACCTGGAGAAGAAGGCCTTAAAATTTCAGAACTAAGCTTTTGTTAACTTTGCATGAAAATAACTATCATACACTCAACACCACATGCAACATTTCAAAGAAATGCATGTAGGTCAGAACCAAGTGCTGGCAATAAGGATGATGATGATAATTGCAAATCTCGGAATATTAGATAAGAGATCAAATATGATTTAATGCATAAAATGACAGCAGAAAGTAGTCATGATCACCTCAATCCTAATATCTCATGAAAGTTCCTTCCACAATTTTTCTCATTTTTTCAATAATGATGAGCATCTCTTACAAACAATTGAACGCCATTACAGTCATAGCAAAATAAATATTGTTCAATGAAAAAGTGGATAAAAAGGAAAATTAAAAAGATAAATCCTACCTTCCTGAACATTCTATAAATATTTGTTGCAATCAAAAGGATGGATTTATGTTACATAATTATCTTGCTTTGCGATTAATGGGCATATTTTCTTCAATTTTCCTTACAGATCAACAACCATCCATCATCATTCACCAGCAACAGCCTTCCCAAATTTTGGGATCAAGACCTGAATTTTACGAATGTCAAATTCAACACAAACAAGTAGAACCGATGTCAGCATCTGTGAACGTTGAGAGTCTTCTGCTGTCCCAAAAGTACTGCCTTCTTTAGCATTTTAACTTCAGAAATCAGATATAATTGATAAAAAAATATAACAATCTCCAAAGCTTTGATTAACATATATGTTGAGGAAAGTTCCAATATACAATTTGTTGCACGAAGCACATCTTTTCCCTTGTTATTCTTTCATAAAACAAATGCAATTATGGTAATGCTCTTGAAGTCCAAACAGTATAACAGTACTTATGGCTTGTGTAAGCGGGGATTCCCAGCTAGTAGGCAGATCCATACCTTGAAATCCCAATCGACGGATTGCAAACTATAGTTCTCCCCCTTCTTTATTTTTATAGAACAATTGTAGAAATATTTTTAATAATTTATATATTATTTTCTAATGATAATTATCAAGAAATCACTACAAAATTAATTGCTTCCTAAAAAGCAATTATCAAGTATAGCATAAAATCATGTTGTATAAAAAAGGTTGAGTAATTCTCATTGAAACATAAGAATTCAAATTATTTTCCTCTTTTGCACGAAATCAGAGCCCCAGGCAAGTAATTCTTGGGCATTCCCCTCATCTTCCTCTGTGTCCACCCTGCTGCATTCACCAAAGCTTCCCACACCACTATCCTTTAGTCACAGCATGTGTAGCCAACTCACCTTCACTGTTGATTGCAGCCTCCACCATGAGGCCTATCTCTAGCAGAAGGCAACCAACCAAGCTAGCAACAGGCAAACAACAACCAACTCAATAATAACAAGAAAAAAAGAGATAAAAAATCAAATCTAGGAAGAATGTCTTATATCAGAAGTAGTAGACTAGCTAAATGGGTATGGATCAAACCAAAACTCAGAGTCCCTAGGAGGTGAGTATCAGAATCTTAAACCTTCATTTAGATTGAATGAAAACTTTATCTTCTTTGCCCAAATCCTGAGAACCTTTTTCAAGAGAAAACAAAAGCTAGGCCATCTTCTAAGAAGATTTCAATTTTGATGCTTGGGATGTAAATGGTTCCTCAATTATGTCATGTATATGAAATTTCATTACACCAGGAATAAGATGAACATTTATATTCCTAACTACAATAAAAAATATAAGGGACACATTGAAACTATCACGCTCATAGATTCTTGATGTTATTTTAGTCTACGAAATAAAGACATAATTTCACACCACCATAAAAAGTACTCTCATATTTATTGAGTATCACAAAAAATAAAAATAATTGTGGATCGATGTGGGCTCCAAAAATTTGTGCCCCCACTCCAATGAAAGAGCCCAAGGCATTTTGGGTAAAATTTTCAGAAGTAAGATTAGGCTAAAGATAAGACACTACTCAAAGATTTCACCGTCATTTTACAAGAACCCTATGATCTGGTTCCAAATTTCCCATAAGTGTAAGCACCTATGGTTTACGTTCCAGATTACGAGAGTAATTTTTATATCAAAGCTAGCTGTTATATAGGCACTAAATTTCTAATGCATAGTAGTAGTAATCTGATTTAAGATTGAAAATGTGTCATCATAAACTTAAAATGGATGATAGGAAGAATGATGATGAAACCATTCAATATCTTATAGTTTTGTTATCCCAAATATTCATCGTTCATAATCTACTTAATCAAATGAGATAGTCAACCAAAAGTGGCTAAAAATCCTTCTCAGCAGCCATAATTGATTCATCTAAGGAAAACTTATAAAACTGAGGCAAGTGTTTGTCTAAGGAGATAATTTAAAATCAATCTTAGCTAAGAGAAAGCTTGTACCCAATGAAGTACACCATACTAAATGATTTTTAAGCCATTGGGTAAATTGCAAGCTCTGGCCTATCGGTAGAGCGACTTGCTCAAGAGCATGTATATAATATGGATATATTGACATTTGAATTTTAAATGAGTTTAAATTTACTAAAATAAATACATGATTCCAAAAACTATTTGAACAAAATAAGAGGCAAAGAAAATCTAAATTCATTTCATTTTGAACCGCACAATCAAACCTCAATTTTAGGAGTTCAATGTATTTAGTTCGAGCACATATGAGTTAATTGATTCAATAGTTCGATATATTGCGAATGCTTTTTGCTACATTTGTGATGCGTACATGCACATTTCAAGGTATATTTATGCAATACACTTGCATATTTCTTAATACACCTAAATGAAACACGGGAACGCTTTTGAATAAACATATGCGACTCACTTTTATACTTTCGTGAACTTAATGCACATAAACAGCGTTTTTATGCATTCCTCAATACGCTCGCACTATACATTTAACAAATATGTGAGCAAATTGCTTATACTAATTGGACGCTTGCATGCTTTATGAAAATGATCGGGCTCATTTAGAAAATTTTAGTTTATGTTGTGCACTACTTATTCACTGAACATACTGCTTGTTTAGTAGTCATGTATGAACTTCCTTTTTAATAATTAACATGTGCATTGGTTAGGGCACTCATACACTTGTAACATATAAAAAATTTGACAATTTCATCTTATTAAGAAATTATTCACATGATTGTAACTGTTTGTGATGTGTAAGCGCATGAAGCCGCAGTTGTTCGTGTAAATATACCGTCAATGGGGTGTGCTCTTGAATTTGCATTTTAGATTTTTTATTATTCGCATTCTATCTTCTTGAGTATGTGTTGTTGATTTGATTGTGTATAATGAGTTGGGATCCCTTGCATATATCTGGCTTGCAATTTATTCTTAAGGGCTTTGAGTATTCAAGAGAGTTCTTAATATTAGTGAGAGGATTTTGTGCTCACAAGCAAACTCTCAAGTTCATTACAAGTCCCTTTGCTCATTGATAGCTTTCCAATTCATTGTAAGTCCCCTCTGAGTTTGTCTCATTCCAATATTCACGTTCGACTATGGTCCTTACAATCAACATGACGTGACGAGTATTATATTTTAATATTTTAATATTTTAATATTTCATTTTTTGTAATTTAACAATTATATTTCATTCATTCATTCATCATGTTTTAACCACATTATTTAGTTCAAAAAAATCATTTTAGTTTTGTTCATTAAAAATATCAACCTCCCAGCATCTCCCCTGCATAAGGGACATCTTCAGAGGTGCTAGGCTTTCCTACCATGCTTAAAAAAATGTGTAAAATAAGTATCGTGAGATACAATAACCAGATAATTTTCTAGCCTACCACACCAAGAAAGACGTGCATAGGTTTGAAATTTGCAATACTTCCCCTTTCCATTAAGAAAGATGTGCACATCTACTTATATTTGAATTTTCCTTGTTATGCTAAGAAAAGAGCACATAGGATTTACTCAGCATGTCGTGAATGTCACCAACAGGTTTCCCCCACTACGCGCAAGATGACTACAACAGTGGGATAAGGCGAGTGCATTCTCCCATTATTTTTTGTCCCACTCTTCCTACTAAATGTTGTCATGCACACGTAAGTACTTTTGAATATCACCTCGGATTTAAGATTCCTTTAAAGTATATTAAGTGACTCCTAATCAAACCTCTCATTTTAAGATATTTCAACACATTTATGACTCTTTTCACGTTAAAGTTGCTGAAAACACACGCCCACTTTTTAAAATCGATTTCCTTTAACATTTTATCTTTACAAACATATTGCGATAGAGTTATCTTCCTTATGCCAATAAGCCCCAATATAAATAGCAAAGAAAAGTTACTATACAAAATAGTACAATAATTCCTTAACCCTTGCACCACCAACTCTTTTTTTTTCAATTTAATAAATAGAAGCCTGAATAAGGCTCATGGCAAGATAGAAGTGAGAAAATGAAAGGAATGACAGTTACTAAATTCTTTGAGACAGGGATTCATGATGGAATTATAAACAGTGGCAATGTAGGCCTCATTCCTAAATTTCCAACACTTGCGAAAGAATAGCTCATCCCTGAGAAGCTTCTTCCTCCCCTTCAGCAATTTCTCATATTTCAGCAATTACTTCTCCTTAAGTGAATTTTTATCACGACTTCCTGACTTCTGCATTTGAGGGTTTTGAAAATTAGAATGACAGCAGTAAGAGCACATGTGAGGTTAGGCTAACGTGCAAAAAAAAAATGCCAAAGGGCTGGTGGGGACTACATCGATTTAAGAGGATTGTGGGCGACGTGCGCGTGTGGATAATTATGGGCTTGGCCTGGATTGGAGGAGATGGTCGAGGTACGAAATTTTCTTTTTTTCCTACTTTATAAAATAGAACAAAGCTTACGAGGAACGAAATTTTCTTTTTTTTTCCTACTTTATAAAATAGAACAACACTCAAACTCGACCACAACCAACATGTTAAAATGAAGTGTATTGAAGATGATGTTATGCTACAAACAATTGCAGAAATAGAAAATTTGTTGAATAGTTAGATGGATTGTGTGTGTTGAAAAACACTACATTCCAAACATAAATAAAGTATTTTTATTGTGTTGTTAGAAAATCTTAAAGTAATTGGCAAGCCCCGCATTATCTAAATAAGGATACAAGTTTGCTAGCACTTAATGATGAGCTCAAGTGAGCACCTCTATGCATTGCCTAATGGCATTGCCAATGCTCAATATGGAGGAATGCTTTTTCATGTATGGTGAGATTAAACCAATCATAATTAGCAACAAATTAATAAGATGGTGTAGGTTCTAATAAAAGTCATAAAAATAGGTGGTAAGTAGGCAACTACAAAAATTTTCATGTGTTTTTAATAAAATATAAAGAGTTAAGTCTTAAAGGCATAGACTTAAAACATGTTATACAATTAAAGATGACTTGACATACACGCCACACCCACTTTCTCGAGTGTCCTCTCATGCGCTTCAACTACCAAGCACGCACACATACTGCTCTTGCACAAGTCCATCATGCTTATAACTCTACACTCGTCCAACCTCACATGCGCTCGTGTGATAGCACACGACTACTTTACGTCGGCT
>JAJBZI010005540.1:0-10513 GCA_021234465.1 Dendrobium hybrid cultivar
AGACATTGAGGGGACAATTTGATCCTTATTTAGAATTATCCTAGAATGTTACTTATTCTCATCAACAATATGCAAATCAGATTGTGCACTCACCCACCCCTTGGATCTACTCAATCGACCCGCTAAGGCAAATGATTGCATAGCAGTGCTACGATTGTGAACGCCAACGACAAAATCTTTGATATGTGAACGAAATGAACCAACTCAAAGCTATCAATGCTACGAGCACAATAGTGTTAAGGTATCAAAAGTCAAACAGTTGAATTGTCTAGCATAGGTCGTATCTTATCATCGCTGGAAAACAAAACATAACGTTCATTTTCTTGAGAGGAGAATGTCACTAAAAGTTTGTCAATCGAACATTTGTGTGAGTTGTAATAATTCTAAGGTGTAAGGGTCAAAGTTGGGGGTGTTGAGAAACAACTTTTAAAGTTCTTCATTGTTTTAACTGAAATGTTAGTCTATCCGAGAGAAATCAAACTTCACAAAATGGCTTGTGATTTCATCACTTCTAACTACGTCAAGGGCTTTGATAAGTTTAAATCTTTATATTTTCTTTGATGAGCTACATGCAGTCCAATCAATTTTTCACCATCCTAGCCTGTATGCTTACAAAGAGAGATTTTTGAAGACGGTGTCAATTGGCAGTCGGCCAATAGGCCAAAGAGGCAATGACAGTAGCAAGTGTAGTGGTTACATAAAGGGTGTCCATGAGTTTGCTATGAAGAAGATCGGAGAAAGGAAAGAGATGAGGCCCACATTACAAACATCCTAATCTTTAGCCATTTTGGTGCTAAAATGAACTAGAATTCCTGCAGTGTTGGACTTTTTGGAATCTTCTAGATGAGATGCTCATTTCAAGTATAAGTATGCAAAAATAAAAATTTTTTCAACCTTTAATTTTAAAAGTTTTTAATTATACTTTTGTGATATCTTTTCAAGATCATTTATACTCAAATTTGGAGGATTTTGATATTAGTAGAATCATCTTGGCAGACTTATCATTTCAACTTATTTACTAAAATCAAAGTTAGTGCAACCTCCGAATTAACTTTTGAAGCTCTTTGCACTATAATTTAAATATTTATTAGATAAAATACTTTGTAAAAACTCATGCTTGATAAGATCAATTTTGTGAGTCATATTAATATCAAAATTAATTCCACAAGTGGGCAATGATGAAGAAGACATAAAACTTATAATTCGATAATATGTTTTGTTAATAATCAACAAATCATAAAGATATGGACCCCATCTGCCCCAACCTTGATTATGGTGTTGAGAACTAAGTTTTGCTCTGAACTCAAGAATAGTAAAGTTGCTACATTGCTATTGCTAAATCATCTCGTTCTACACCCATTAGTATTCCAATTATGTTTAAGATCTTATTAAAATAATTTCCTAACTTGCTGACAATAGGCACTCAATTTGAATTCCCGCCACCACAGGATATACAACACCAAATCGACTTAATCCTGAGCGTAAGCTTTCCCAATCAGCCACACTACTAAATGAGTATGAAGGAGCATGACATTCAACAAGGCATTATTGATGAATTGTGGGCTTGTTAACTCATCCTTGAAAGTTGTTGTGAATTCATCCTAGTGAACCTTAGTCCCTATGTCATACTAGATTGGGGTTAAACGAGTTAAGCCAAGCTTGAGCTTGAGCTTGATTAATTAATCAAGTTTGAGCTCGAGCTCGAGCTTAATTCTATGTGTTTGATTCAGCTCAAGAGCCATCTCATTTAATATAAACAAGAGAAAAAATATTTGATTCAAGTAGTTGGAAAAAATGATTAAAATAGTAAGAAATTAAAAAAGAAAAACAAAAATTTACTTGACATAAAAAAATGAGATACAATTTTTAAATAGTTTTAAAACTTAATACATAAACTCTTGAATTTAATATATTTTAAGTGTATTTTATATTAGTATACTTTAAACGAGTCGGCTTACAAACTAACCAGTCGAGTCAAGCCTAGCTCAAATTTAACTCATTGGCTCATGAGCTCAATTCAAGTCATTTATCGAGCCAAGCCCAAGCCAGCTAAGCTCAATTAAACACCTAGTTCCAACTCTCATAGAACCCAAGAAATACGACACATGGTGGATATGAGTGGATAGCTTAGCTATTAACAAGACCATTATAAAGTACTGGTTTTCGATACCTCGTAATATTTTTGACTGATTAGATAGGTCTCATATTTTTCCAAGGTTGACCTCTAGAGAAAGCACAACCAAGTTCTAATTCATCAATGAGACAACTGTAAGACCCAACCCAAACAGGTCAGAAAACCCAACCTCTAAATTTTTTAAGTCGAGTTGCTGAGTCAAGTCATTTATTGAAACCCCTACGTTATAGCACCCTTGGATAAGAGTCAAGCTTAACATTAATCTTAATATTTATTAGCTTTATCTGGTATTTCAACATTTTAGTTAGTTTTCCCGTGTTCCTTAATTTTTTTTACCGTAACGTTTGCTCCACACCTGCGTTGACAGATGTGGTTCTTCCTTTTGGGTTTGTTGTTGTTGCATCTATACTTTGAAGGACATAAGGTAAAGACAGACTATAGAATACCATTTCAGGTTCATTCCTAATTCCCTTTTTGGGGTTTTAGCCCAGTTGAACATTCTTCTACACTAATTTTAGCTTTCATTAATCTCACAAGAATTACAGATTTCATTAAAAACGTCAAATAATGCAACTACAATGTGAAGTATGAGTCGACAATGGACAAAGTCCTAAATGAAACTTGCCGACCATTAAAGCATTGACTAAAACAATTTGCAACTTTGTTAAACTTATCAGATGAATAGTCAAGGAATGGATCATGCCAATAACTCAAAGGGCCAGGGTAGATGAATTGACAAGCGCCATAGAAGATAAAACTATTTGTTAAAACTAGACAGCTTGTAAGCATACCAAAATGACTGATCAATACCTCAATTTTAGCCCAGTGCTCATAAGCAGAATAATTATCCCATAGACGTGTTTGTGCCAGATCTCTGTAAAGGAAGAATTCTTCTGTTATCTCCTTCCTCTGACGAGCATCCATTGTAGGCAAATACATTATTATACCCACCTAGAAAAAAATAAAATAGAATTAGCAATTAGATGATTGTAAAACTAAACATCATAAATTTTAAAGCATAACAAACTATCACAAAATCTAATGAAATTAATTTGATGGTAAAAAAAAAACTTAAAAAATGTTAAGATCTTAAGATCTGAACTCCACCACCGCCAACATTCAGGTTAAAAGTAGTACCCATCAAAGCCAGAAATCACTTTAAAACAGAAGCTAAATACTACAGTAAATGCAATAGCAGATATCAGTTATAAATAATAATAATAATAGCAACAAAATCAAAACAGGTATGGATGCTAAACGAGAGAATCATCAAAAATAAGGCCATCTAGTTCCAAATACCCTTCACAGAGTCTATTCAAGGTATAGAAAACAAATTGCTACATCAAGAAATGTTCAGTTGTTATCAATCAGAAATCCACATGTTATCTCTTGATTTTGCAGATTAACATAATAATAATGTCAATCAGTTATTTAATTCCGACATTATTTCAAATAATTATCCCAAGTAATTTGTTGAAACTTTTGCCTATTAATATATCCAGTTGTATAAACACACCAGAGATTTACTATTGTGGAAATCTTCAGTTCCAAGGGCAATGATTTGTCAGAAATCAGAATAATAACTAGGAAATACTGTGGCAAGGCTGAGATAAATAGAGATCCCAATTCCATGATTCAACCTTGTCTCGATCTCTGATTCTTAGATTCATGTGATTTCATAGATATTTAATCTTACGTCAGAACACACAAGCAGTGCATCTGCATGCCTGTCGCATGAAGACAATGATTATAAGGTCATAATCTTTTAGTGATATCTCCATTGCGTGCTATGCTCGTATGATGCACGTATAGAATGTTGGATGCCTTTTTTTGATTGATTGATTAATTGGCCAACTAAATTGTCCTTATTTACTACTTGGAATATAGTTATAGAAAAAACACTACTATTATGGCACCAATATGTGTAGTTTGTGCTTATACACCTTTAATATTAGTTGGTGGATGACTTATTTACCAATATGTTATTTGTGCATATCTTTGCTTGGAGTATTATATAGGCTTGATTCCTGTTAGAAATATTCTTATATTCTTATCTTATACACCTTTAATATTAGTTGGTGGATGACTTATTTACCAATATGTTATTTGTGCATATCTTTGCTTGGAGTATTATATAGGCTTGATTCCTGTTAGAAATATTCTTATATTTTACATGCATGGCAATTAGCAATAAACATAGATTACAATTAGCATATTTGTAACTTTACCCTTCAGTTCAATGACTTGAGGAGGATTAATTCCTATGGAGACATGATTTGCTTATCTCTTTCTTATTACTATTTCTCAACTGATGATCTTATAGTTACGTAGAGTTTTGATTTGATAATTGAATTAGATTTGCACAGAAAGCAACTACTGATGGAAATATGATGATTTTGGTGTGTTGTTCCACACCTCCTGCTGGAAAGGCTATTTGAGGTGTACCATTCATTTGTATGTAAAAGTAAATATCCGTTTTTTTTTTTTTTCATTAAGAGAACATATACCAATATCCAGTAATGGATGAGAATATCAAAATTGGCACAGTAATAAGAACAATATAAAAAACTAAGTACCTGAAGAAGTTGCAAACTTAAATTATAAAAACACTGGGGGAAAAAAAAAGCTACCCATGAGAATATATCATCTTCCTGAGAACTCGATGCTGGACTCATGAGACTCCTGCTGCGAGCAGTCCATCGCTGCTCTATGGGAGCCGGAGCTGGCACATTTTCTCTCTCTATAAGTTTCTTCAACTCCTCCATATATTCTAAATCCTTCAAGCTAGGATTTGCAAGAGTTCCTGCTGGAAAGCAGGTTTCTGATACCCATTGCTGCCCGCCACAATCAAAACCCAATATTTCATCATTCCAACCTACACGGTAGCCCTCTGATTTTTTCCAGTATTCTGCTTCAGCTTTGTTCACTTCTACGACATAATCTTTGTTAAGAGGGTCTAAAGCAAGAAGCTTATCCCTCAGCTCAGTAAAGGAAAGTTGATCTATATCTGGTTCATCAGGACTCTCACTAGTTCTGCAAGCATCTATAATTGGTAATAACGGAAAAAAATAAAAAATGCAGCTTAGCTTAGATAAAACTCATACTATCGTAATGAAGTTCAGGAAGAAGACAGTATAGCAGACTATTAATGGGCCTGTTGAGCATTATGGATATAGTTAGCCATATTGTCTTGGTTTTGGCAAGTTGTAAGAACAAAACTACAATTAAATCAATCAAAAAATAGCATGTTAGAAACAAAAAAAAGGTGAGTTATTTGGTATGGACGGGTTCATTTTGGGATCCAGTAAACCAAACCAGATGGGCTTACTTGCTAAAAACTATCAAATAAAAATATATATATGTTGGAAGATGGCAGCAATAGTAAAATAAAATAAAAAAGGGAAAAAAAGAGAGGACTTTCCACAGCGAACCAAAGAAGAGTGAACCGGACAGTAGGCTTTAGGGCTTTGAAATGATCAAAATATTCGGTATCCAAGCTTTCTTATCTTTCCTTCTGTTCCTAATACTGGAAATTAAACACAGCCGCATAGCATCATACAGCTAGCCAACCAAAAATAGGAAAAGAAATATCTTTCCTTGACAGGTAATTTTAGTCGGCTACTCCAGCTTAAAAAGGAAAATTAGATCAAGGAACATGAAAAATACTGTCAAACCAAAAAAAATCTGAGAAGCAAATGTCAACTGGCTATATCAGGTAGGTTCCAATCAGATTTTTGGTTAACCTGGCAGTTAGACAACCATAAAGGTTGCTAGAATTAAAAGCCAACCGACATTTCACCTGATAAATTTCAACAGCTGAAGCAAATACCTCTTTTATAAATCAACTAAATATCTGATAAACCTACCTATGTTTCTTGAGTGACTCACGAAATAGATGACGGACATGTTGTACTGCTTCCTCCTCTCCAAATTTTCGTGCCATATTTGGCTTTTTCCACTTTGAAAGAGGATTACAATGTACCACAATGACCGTGTCAGTGTAAGGAATCCACAAGTATTTCACATGTTTATTTTCACCGAGCCATTTCCTGCAAATGTAGGAAAGGAATTCATTAAATATGGAAGGTATCCTTGACAGCAAACTTTATAATGTATATTAAATATCAGCTATAGTTTACTACGAAAAAGAACAGATAGTACTTGTGATTTTTTCTGATTTCATTCATATTAGATACAAATGTATGCTCCACAAGCTCATGCCGATCAACGCACTGAATGGTGACTTCTGCAACCACTCCCAACCCACCTAGGCCACAGCGAGCCAGATAAAACAGCTCAGGATCTTTCTCGGGAGAAATCTCTATTGTTCCTTTAGCAGGGGTCACTAATTTCATGCTAACAACCTGTTCATCAATAGGAGGTAGCCTTGCTCCAGTACCATGGGCACCAACCTGAAGTGGATAAGTATAAAAATGAACAGAAATGTTTATGATGCCGTAAATGGAAATCTTAACTATCATAGAAAACTGAGGCAATAATGACAAGCAGTGTTTTGTCCATGAGAACACATTTCTAAAACTAACATTTGAAAAAAAATGGGTAATTGAGATTACATGTAAGAAGGGGAGAGCTTGTGCTGCCCCAGCAGTGAACACTGAAGACTTCAACTAATAATAGCAGCAAAGAGATAGGAGAAGAAAGGGGAAAGATAAAAGTAGCTTGAGAAGAAAATATTGTATAGTGCTCACCGTTTCATTCATACTAACTGTAATTGTACTAGTGTACCTGAGTATGATTAAATTGGAGAGTTGGTTTTAAACTAGAGGTTGTGAGATGGCGGGAGGACATAAATGAAGCAGTGAGATGAAACCGTATTGGGAATGGTAGATTTAGTTTCATCTGCTTAATAGCATTAACCTCCAGACATTGAGAGGCTCGACAGGGATCATCAACTTGATGCTGAGATGTTTGTAACAAGAGCTGGGAGGAGATTTCATAAAAAAGTTGACCATTTGATCTTGTGTTGCGAAATGATGAACGTTTAAGTCAGGTGATTTGATGCACTCTCATTTGAAGTGACAACTGATGTCAATGTGTTTGGTCCAAATGAAAGACATGATTATTGGCTATTGCAATCATTGATGCATTGTCAGAGTATAGAGCGGTGGCGAATAAGTGGAGATGTTGAAATCCTCTTGGTGCTGACATAGCCAAATCACATTAGTGGCCATCATGGCAAGAGCCTTTTATTTCAACAAAAGCCCTTGATGGTAATGGTATATTTTTTGAAATTACAACAAATCAATGTCCTACCAAGAAAGGAACAATAGCCGGTAGTAAATTTCCTATCAAGCAAGTCACCAAACCAATCAAAACAGTGTACGATATAACATATAGTCAGCCGCAATAGATGAGAAGTCCAAATGATTTGTGCCCTGAATGTATCGAATAAGACATTCAAGGAGTTGAAAATATAAATTGAGTAGGCGATGCATATATTAATAGGCTTGTTTAATAGCAAACATAACACATGGATGAGTGATTGTAAGGCATTATAATGAGCTAACTAGGTGTTGATATAGTGTTGATCAGAATACTCTGATGTTGGCTGCTCTGTTGCTTCTGGTTTGGTAGAGCTAGGTGTGATCACCAGCTTGCAATTGACCAAACATGAGCATTTAAGTATATCCTAAGCATATCAGATATGATTGAGATGTATAGCATAAGTTATAGCATGAGCTTGAACACCAAGAAAATCAAATAGGCCACGCAAATTTTTTCCATATAGAGTTTGCGATGGAGACAGAAGACTAGTCATTGCCTAAGAATTATTGCTAGAAAGTAATATCTTATCTATGTAGATAAGTAGATATATCTTGATTATATCTTTATTGTGGAGCATGAGAGATGGCATGTTGAAATAAAAAACAAATTGTTGCAGATGTCCAGAGAAGATGGCATACTACTATCTAGGTTCTTGTTTTGAGTCCATAGATTCCTTTCTTACGGAGGCAAAAATGATTTGATAATTGTGAATCTTTGAAACCTTGTAGTTGAGACACGTAGAATGTTTCATTTAAAGTTTCATCAAAGAAAGTGTTAGAAATGTCAAGTTGAATGATGGACCAATTACATGTGGGGGAAACTACTGTAAGGATTTGAATAGTTGACATTTTTGGCCACCGAGCTAAAAGTTTTGTATAAACTAGTTCATGTTTCTCTTTTTAGTCTTGTGTAACTATGTGAGCTTTGTGTCCAGCAGTGGTTCCATCTAAATATAAAATTACTCATGAATTTTCATTTATTGCCTAAAACAATCTTTGTTGGAAAGGGTGAAACCAACATCCATGTACCTTGAGTTTGCAATGCTTGAAATTCTTGAAACATAGCATTTTTTTATATTCAACAGCTAAGGTGGATCAATCACGAAGTGCAAAGTGGCACTAGTGCTCAAGTACCAATTAGTAAAAGAAGAAGCAATATTGATAAATAAAGCTTGGATGTTGAGGGATGAGTCATAGTTGAGGAATTGACGATGCCAAAATTTAAACTCATAGTGTCCTAATTTACCACTAACTTGACAGAGGATTGGCAATCCTAAATGTTTTCCGCCTTTTTTAGTGTCGGATACAATTTTGATATATTAGTTTCAAGAGAAATGTCTACCACGAGAAGATACAAGTTGGAAATAGTGAGCTTGACCTCATCCCCTGATAGTCATCAAAGCAATCACGTTATCAGCCAGTTGAGGAGCTTGGGAATCTCATGTAGCTTCATGAGCTAAGTTTAATTCCTCACAACACAATAGTGCATATAAATTATCCAAGCTTAAAGTTTATAAATTGGCACATATATGATTTTGAATGATTGATAGTTATGAGGTAAGCCATTCAATATAGAGAATGATATACTTTGAAGCGAGGGGAGCTGCGACAATAGCTATAATGTCAACTTTAGTCTTCATTTCTAAAAGATAATGAGTATTCGTCCAATCCTTCATAAAGACATGATTCACTTGAATAATACAAGATCAATATAAAGACTGCAAGCAACATTCAACTATAACCCAAATCTTCGAGCATGAGTCGACGGAAAGCGCATATTGGAGAATACATGTGGATATAATGCAATATAAGACAATGGCAAGATTTTGATCAGTAAATATCCACATGTTATAGTTGGAGTTAGTAATAAGTTTTCCAATCGTATCAAACACTAGCTTTGCAAGGCAACAATAGAATCCATCTAGAAATCCTTCAAACCTAATGGCGTGAAAAGAGTTTGAGAAATCTGAGATTTCGATGTAGGATGATTTCATGAGTACGTTGAAAGAATATGATATGTTTAATGTTAAACAATAAACTTTACTTGAAATGGATAGGTTAGTGTAGTAGACTAATCGGGTTCTCCAGTGGAGGTGCAATGTGAGATTAGGAGCCAGCCAATGGATCCATGAAGACAATGTAAGAAAAATAGATGAGCTGAGAAAATGTACAAAAATGTGGAAGAAGATAATAATTTTATAGGGCTTCACAGATCTAATACCATAAGGACTACAGCTAATAAAAGCAGATAGAGAGAAAAAGGAAAAAAATAATAGCAATGTGCGTAGAAAAAAGTTTTATTGTGTTTACCGTTTTCAAGCATACTAATTATACTTAAACAAGTAAAGGGCTTGAGTACGATTGCATTGCAAAGTTGGTTTTAAAGCAGCGGTTATGATAAGGTAGGAGGTTATACATAAAGGGATGAGATGAAATAGTCTCGGAAATGGCAGCTTTAGTATCTTCTACTTTATAGCAATATCAAAAACACAGCTTTTGAACTTAGATATTCATAAATAGAGCTTCAGATATAAGTATTGTTGTCAACAAATGCATTTATTGTCTTCTAACACTGCAATAAAATGATAAACTTCAGATTTATCCCAATTTACATGCTCTGACATGAAACATATTTATAGAATACCCTCATAGAAATTGCATGTAATGGTAATCAAATTCTATTAAGTTAAACTGGTTAGGAATTGATAGCTTAATGGACTCTACAAGAAGAACCAAGAAATCAATGACATAATGAAAGGGATGGAAAAGAAGATCAGTCTAATTTAACATAAGTGTAAGTGGTAGATGTTGATTGAGAGAATATAGCTAAAATCAAATTAACACATAATGAAAAGAAAGTAAGGTGAAGAAAAAGTTCATAAAACAATACTAAATTGTTGAGAAAAAAATGGGAATGATACCATGCAATTGAAGGTCCATCTACATGAGCATGGTTCTAAGTTAACAACACCACCAACCTCATATACAAAGTGGTCTCTGAAAATGAAACTTTCTAATCATATAACAATAAATACAAGTTATTGACGATATTATATGAAAATTGTCATAAGTAGTTGCGAGATGATTATGAAAA
>JAJBZI010005599.1:0-11389 GCA_021234465.1 Dendrobium hybrid cultivar
AAAACATTTCAATTACATTGCATTTCATTTATGCTGTATTCCTTTTTTAGCAAACTAAAGAACCCCTAAATAGAATCTGAATTGACCTAATTCTTAGTAAAGTAGCCATTAGTTGATAATGTTCCGTAATAGTTTGTGTATAGCTAGTGATGATAAATTTCTTGAAGTATTATTTTATAAGCACTACTTTTAACAAGCCTTTGAAAAACTTAATAATACATGACTTTCTCGGTAGATTCAACAGTGTGATGAGTCTTCGACATGGCCATAACTATTTATGTTCAAGTGAGCTGGTTTGTTTATTTATTTTTGACTTGCTATAGAATGTGTTCTGTTAAATATATTTCTGCGCTAGATATCAGTATTCATAGAACCTGAATAAGTTTTTTCATGTAATACATGTGGGAAATTTAGTGATGAAAAATCCCCCTTGCCCCTTTTTTTATTTTTTTTACCTTATTATTATTATATTTCCCCCTATTGAGCTGAAAGTTATAAATTTGAATCACAAAAATAACATCTCTATAGTGCAGGAATAAAGTTACATGCATCAATCATTTTTTTAACCTTTCATTGGGGGAAAGCCTTATACACCGAGTGTCTTTTGTGCATGCTTTTGATTATAATGAAAAATAAGTATGGATTAAGTAAGTCTAAAACTAATATTAAATCTATTATATGGATTTTGTAGAATTTGAATAAATGACTAGATTGTAGTGGACTAAATAACTGGAGAAAGAAAAAATAACCACATGCTTTATCAAATTTAAAATTGGAGATTTGAAAAGATAATGCAGAATGTTATATCTTTTTATTTTTTGATTTTTTATTTCTTTTAAAATTTATTTGTTAAAAAATTCAGACAAATATATTAAAATGAGGACAAACAAGAAATCAATGAAAATATAAAAAATTTGAGACAACTTTAAAAATTTTAGACTAATTTCAGGGACAATGTTTAGTTTTCCAGATGTTCTCAAGATTGTATTGTAGAGCACAATCCAATATTTTTCTACATGCATAAATTATATAAATACTCAAAATTTTTGAAAATATAAAAATTAGATATAAATACCTAGGAAAATATGGGGTTTGCTTAGGTTTGATCCCCTGCAAGTGAGGGATGGCAAAACTTACGCTTCATTAACTGCCAACTTGCAAAAATAATAATTGTAACTTTTGCACCTCTAGTTGAACTGGTCTTTTTTTGTCACGGGTTAAGGATTGACAATTCAATTGTAGGTCTCATTGAAATATTTGACTATGCTTTTACTTAAAGCCTTCATCTCTTTCATGAAAAATTTTCATTCAAATAAGAGAACTCTATAGGCCTCCTCCCTGTCTTGGGTCTTAAGTTTCAACCCTTGAGTTTCTCCATTAATGGAGTTGTAAGTCCCACTTTTAGGCTTGTTACTCGACATATAGGGTGAAGTAGGCGTACCCATGGCCCAATAATTGTTCATGGCACGATTCTCTATATAGGAAGGGTTAAGTCAACAAACTCAATAGGCCAAACATCGATCCAATGCCTGATTAATTATTTATATGATAGCTTAGAGTATATAATGCCCATAGCCCAATAACCTTCCAAACCCTAGTCCTTTATATGCAAAGGATAGATTCAATAGGTCCCATAGCTTAATAACCATTCAAAGTTCAATACAATACTTGCAAAAGGTAGAGACCACAGGGTTCATAGCTCCAGAATTTATAAGCCATACCTTTATATATGAGGGACAAAGGAGACACTGCCTTAAAAAAGAAATAAAGTGATATTTATCCAAAATAAATAAGATGTTGCACAATTGCTTCATTATAGGACTCCTTTGCTCAAATATGATTAATTTTCTAATGATCCTATAATGCTTATTTTTAGTGGCTTATCAGGTAATACATATAAGATTCTCATGCTAATTTCGCATGATGAGGCAAATATTGAAGATCATTTACACTGAATACAAAAAACTTACAAGCAAAAGAGAAATATGAAGAGTCACCAACTATTGCACGCATTCATGTGCCAATTGGTGTCAAGATCAAATTGAACCCTTTGAGCAATATTCCATGGATCAATCACAATTAAATCAAATTCTTTTTAGCCGTCGATCTAGCTCTAATAACCTTAGACAAATTTATGCATGCCTCTCACCTCAATGATGGGCAATATTATTGCAAATCATAATTTGAAGGTTTCCTGATAATACATATGTGCCATAAATTGCTCTGCATCAAATACATTGAATTATCCAAAAATCAAAATTTAACCTAATGATAAGCAAGGTTATCAGAAAATTTAAATAGAGTGGTCGACACCGACACAAATCTCAAATGCTTAAAAAATAAAATCCTCTAAGGTCATTTCATTTGATTGGTCAAAAAGCTTTGAAGAGTTGTCTGTAGTTTGCCTTACCAGCTAAACACAAGACAACCATATGGGGTAGCTCCCTACTCTACATGCTTAGTGGTCCAGTTGGTGTGCTCCTAAGCTTCCCCAATCTAATAAACCTCAACAATCGAAACTAAAGAAGACTTCTTAAGAGTTTAAGAAGTTTGATTGGATCAGATATGACAATCTAGTGGGGTCTCAACTTCAACTTTGAGATTCCTACTCCAATGATGGGTTCTTTATTAGATTATTATAATCGAAGGGGTTTATTTTTAAAATCAAGTTTTTGTTTATAAAAAATTAGCCTCTCGAGCTTCATTTTGATGATGGGCTCTGGCATCAAAATATTATATTCACAATGATTCATTGCTAAAATCAAGCTCTTGATCATAAAGAAAAGCACTCTGAGAATTATCCCCTATAACGTATATGATCATCACTAATCATAATTGGAAGGGATTATCATTATTAGAATGCCCACTTTAATTTCAAGGAAGATACCTTTTGGGCTATTCTCTCGATGATTGGCACAATCATTGCAATTTATAAATAGAGGGAACTTTATTCAAATCCAATCCACTATAAAATAATAATAATAATAACAACAAAAATGTCTTAAAAAAGCTTGAGCATCAGTCACTTAACGCTCAAAGTTATCATCCATATATCATTGACATTAAATTGCCAAGTATGTGAATTTAAGTTTGACTAAGGATCAAAGAAGTAATACCTATCAAATTCTTCTATCACACTTGAAAATCTTTATGTTAAGAAGGGCGTTGCATGTTCCCCTTAACCAAATGATCAACTTTATTACGATGATGCCATCATATTACTATTGCAATCTAAGCCCAAATGTTCACCAGTTGTTGAGTCAATGAGTTTTGACCCATGCAACAAATTTGATTGGGCATGAGGTCTGTTCTTTGTACAGATTGTCTTAAAATTAACTTTTTAGGCTAGCTTTTTCTTAGATTTGTGAGGTTCCTTAGGGTCATACAAGTTATGGTTGCTATAATAATAATTTGGTTAAACTGTTTCAACTTCCTCAACTGACTAAAGAATAGGGTTTATGGCAATCGAGGATGAAAATATCATTAGATGTTAATCAAGCTTGTTGTCACTCCCATTGTCCTATTTGACCTAGTAATTTTATATTTTTGTTTCCCTAATCCAAACTATTATTATTAAGTAAGGCATTATAAATTCTATAGGCTTGAAAGTTCTTTCTCGCAATGAAAGAGAATTAAGTATATTGGTTTGTGCCTATTGAAAACTTACTATTGAAGTACTTGCAAGAGGGCGACATATTTGAGTAGTATTTTATCTAATATGCAATTTATTCCCTAAAAAATTGATTTTGAATCACTCGAATATGAACACAATTGCGTGGGCATTATGGTTATTAATAGGTGATAGAAATTTGATAGGAGAATTTGTGTTTAATATTTCAATATTATATGATATTGTAGACACTCTTTAAAAAGCGTTGATTAGTTATTTTCAAAAAGTTGAGTTGTAAAGATTAAGGTGATTTGAGGAGGAAGTTTGGTCATGTAATATGTAGTTGTTATGAATGCTATCTTAGAAATATAAAGAAAATAATTAAATGATAAAATCACCTTATGATAGGATGATTGAACTTAAAAAGTGAGAAGTTGGTAATCTTTTAGTAGTTTGGAATGGTAAAGTGATATTTTGTAGTTAAAACCAACATCATGTAATAAGATTATCATTACAAATTTTGGACAAGCTAGAAATATTTTTTATATTGGAAGATCTTGTGGTATTGGTAGATTGTGGGGTGCATATCAAGGTGGGATGATTCCTCGCCCACCCCTAACCATTCGCATACGTACAAATATAAAAAATCTGAAAAATATAATACATGCACATATACATATGCATATATATTGAAAGGTGAAAAAATCTATTTTGAGAAATTATTAAGTTTTTTTACGAAGAAAAAACTTTCTTGGAATAACATAAATCAAATCTATAGTATGTCTTTTATGTAAATCTAAAAAAAGAATTTGAATTAGTTTTAATGAAAACACATTAAGGTAAACTTCAAGCTCATATAAGATAACTATTGAAATTTATTGGGTATGATATACATTTAATTTGTTTGTTTAACAAATATTTCTAATGGAGTCTTAAATTATTAAAGAATGCTAAATATTTGGACAAGAAATATTGTGATATAAGTATTTAATAATTTATGAAGCATACATGATTATGATAGTTATAATGGAATCAAAATTATGAGTCATGCAATGATGTTTTGTAGAGTGCAATAGAACAATAGCTTATTAAACTCTGATTATGGAGAATCAGAAAGATTTTATTCCAAGAAAATCACTTTAGAGGCAATCATTGTGCTTCAAAAACTAATGAAAAAAAAAATAGAAAGTGAATAAATGATCATGAAATAAATTTTATTAATCTTAAAAAAATATGAACTAGTAGTGCGTCTTAACTAAGAAATATGTGTGTTTAAGGCTTATTAAAGTTATTATGGATGCATAAAGGAGTATTACTACTGTGAAAAGTACTGTGACCAAGGATTGTACTATCATTGTAAGATTACATTAGGGATTAACATGTGTTATGCATCTCTTTGTATTGGTCTTGAATGCTTATAAAAGATACTTAAAGTGGGTTATCTTACCATATGCTTTTTTCAAATGGCATAATTTTAATCATTTTCCTTTACTGAAATAAATGAGAAGTAAAAGATGATGGATGATATATTAGAAGAGAAGGCATTTAAAATTAGGAAAAAAAATGAAATATATGATATGTTATTATGGCGGTAGTAAAATTGATAATTATTTGATAATGTCATTGGTTGCTCAAGTGATGCCTTTTTTTTTAGTATATAATATTTAGTGTTAAGATTGAGTTATTAAAATAAATGTTGCTGAAGTTTTATGTGGCAATAGAGAATTATAAAGATTTATGGAATATTATAAAACTGCAATCAATTGTCTCTGATATATGAATTAGAGTATTAGGTGATGAAGAACTGACTTATAATTAACTAGACTATGTTAAAAAGTGAGGATTTTAATATATATACTATAAAACTGGGAATGATCGATTGAGATGATTTAGTTTGACAGACGGTGGGAGTTGATCTGTTCAAGATGTTATAGTGAAAAATAGATCTAGGTGATTTGAGCACATAAAAAGATGTAGAAGATACACAAATAAGGCAGTTATAATTAATATGAAAAATCAGGAAGTAAAGGTGTTGGGTAGTGGCGATATGATTAGTAGTTATGCTTAATAGATTTCCACAAAATCAATTTAATATCTCAAAAAAAACACCTAAAGGTATGAATGGAGATTGAGGATTCATAAAGTTGAGGCCATAGGTGGGTTGATGTTAGTTACAGTTGTTGATGATCATCATCATGGTTTATATTTTCTGTGGCTAGAAGCCATGCCATGTTATCTTCATTGGCTCCTTTGGCTCCAAATTATTTAGTTCTCAGTAATATTAAACATTCTGAATTTCTGATAGCCTTGGCTTTTTGTCATTAGTTGTTTTCTGCATGATAATCTTGCAGAAGATTCAGAACAAGACAGTGATATTGGTCAAGAGACTCTGTTTGATGACACTGAAGATACTTTTATGCAGTCTTACTCTGATGCTCTCAAACAGGAACTAGGCTCAACGATCTTGAAAAAAAGTTTTATTCGTGCCCCAAGGCAGCCTAACATGGAAGATGAGGTAGCTTTTGTCCGAGTCCCTTAATCAAATATATTGTTGTTATATTTACTTGCCACCGTCTTATGACAATTTTGCTTATTCTGTATAGACATTATGACTCGTTTTAACTCCCTTCAACTTTCTTTGCCTTCCAAATGTATGAATCGGTTGAAGTTTTTATTTCATTTAATTCTATTTTTTCAAGGTTTCATCTGGTGGTGTGTTACTTTTGTGTTGCTTTCCAAGTACATGCTGTAAAACAATTTTGTATGCGTTGGAAAAAACAATGAAAGCCAGGGCAGGCAGACTTATTAGCTCCTCCACCCTGTGAGAATAGCAATGGCTTTTATGTGGATGGTCAAATACAGAATGCATCAACAAACAATGATTAAATTTAAGTAGAGTTTATAGAGCACCGAAAATATGAAAATTTATTAAAGAATAATAGTTACATAACTACCTCATTACTGAGTATTATAGAACATAGAAGGCTTGAGCAGAAAAAGGGTGGCCAATTGAAGGATGGCATCGACTTCTTCTAGAAGCAAAGGTTAGGTATAATGCTTCACCCGTTACATATTCTGAAAGTCATCATTTTGGACAAGGATCATGTAGTAATCTGTTCCTAAAATTATGACCCTTCTTTGTTAAGAAGAATCTAATGAGAAACATGCCCCTTTTTATTAATGTAAACTAAACATGCAAGTTTTTCAACCGATCTGATGAAGCATGAATATGATTAGGAATAGAATACCCACATGGACAAAGTGGAACAGTACATTTTGAATAATATAGGTCAAAACATAAATTAAACATTTGATTAGTTTAATATAAATTTAACTGTATGTTTACTATACATTATACCACAAATGAGGAGGAAGGGTTGGGCTCCTATGATAGGTTAAATGCACCAAGGGTTGGGCTCCTATGATAGGTTAAATGCACCGGTAAATCCAAGACAGGCAAAGTTTATTAGCTTTCACGGCTATTTAGTAGTTAATCAAGGAAACTGAAAATTTCTATGTGTTACTGAATCCAATAAAATTTATGTGCGTGCCCCTAATTTAAAAGTGTTGAGTAGGTTATCAATAAGAAATGGCAATCATTTTGAAGTATTTGTTCTTTCTGGCAACAGCGTGGGAGGTGGGAACACTTGAATCATAAAGTGCTGAAAAGTTTAAGAAAGTTTAGAAAGATCAAGAATCACAATGATAATTGGTTGATTTAGTTCAAGGAAAAAAAAATGGAGTGCATTCAGCCAACAAGTACATTACTAATTCTGATTATAGTTGATCAACCTATTGCAGTCTTTTTTTTTGTTGGGCGGGGGGTTTGAATGTCAAAGCATAATTTTTACACACAACTCCATGTCCTTACCTGAACCCATGGCCTCTAAGACGGGTGCCCAAGCACCAACAACTAGGCCATGGGTGGAGGACATTGTTTTAGTTTGCAATTGAACATTTGTCAAAATAATATTATCCAACTGATTAAAATCCAAATCTCTAGCGTGATCTATTAGAGCTGCCTTTATGGTTAGGACTTGAACTATACTATTAGATTCAACAACAATATTGCTTCTAAATCTGATATATGCATCCTAAAAGCAATTATTTTTATGATAACTCCTATTCAAATATAGCATTTCCACATGAAACATCAAGAAAAAGTAAATAGAATAAGTAAATATATAATACTTATAATCTCAGCTATAGAGAATATGTATGCTAGTATTTTTTTTCGTGATTCGACCCCTCAACTGACCTACTTCTATGCGTAAGCCCTCCATTGACATAGGATTCTCACCATAAGTCCAACTTCTTCACTCCTTGGGTTGCGGAGAATCTCTTACATTTAAACAAACTTTCCTTTCGGGTAAGCGCAACCCAATCACCTAAACTTTGAGGGCTAGTCTACCACTCTCTAATAGAAGAGAACTATACTAAATCAAGTTCTTGAACTTTGGATGTGACATAATGTCTATTTTAAACAATAAAATGCACTTTGCATAGAAGCCTACAAATTAAGTGATAAGATTGTTACCAAGAAGGCAATGCTCAAATATTTGCCTTTGGGATAAACACTTGGATTTTTTTCTTGAATAATGCTCCAAATAATTAAAGAAAGCATTAGGTTCTTACAATTGTATTCCTTTTTCTTTTGCAAATGTTATCGTTAATATCTTCAAAATCTCCTTATTTATCTATAAAATGTTAAAAACAAATTTCTAAAAATTTTCTCAAAACCAACCCTCCTGGTTTAGCAATAGGTTGCATAAGGAACCCCAATTATTATTTAGACTAACCATCATAGTTGCAACCAGAACACAATGAGACCCCATCATAGTTATGTTGGAGTGGCTCAAGCGCTTGATAATTCTTGCAGTGATATGGAATGTAATTTTTGCTGAGTTTTGTTTTAATCATAATCATATGAATATAAAATCAAAGTATATGATATTATATAAACAATATTTTATATAAACAACTTAATGAAATTAAAATTAAACTAAGATTGTTTAATTATAACAAAATTATATAATTAGCACTTAATTTAAAATAATTAATACACTTGTATAAATTTAACATAATGTATGAAATATTTAGACTTTATTAAATTTTAATATGATGATATTCAAATTAAACTTACTTTTCTTAATTAACAATTTAATGAGATAATTATAATATTTAAGCAAGTAAGACATTTAATGCATATGATGAAACCATTGGAGTTGATTGACCTTGCAAACATCTATAAGTAATCTATATCATAATGATGATATAAGTAAGTTTAGAAAAAATGACTAAAATGATCTCTTAACCTTTTATAAAAGATCAAAATGATCATCAACTATATTAAAGGATCATTTTGATCCCTTAGCTCTTTAAAGAGGAATCAAAATAGTCTTATCATGGGACTATTTTGGTTTCTTTTGAAGGATTTGAGGGACCAAAATACTCTTTTAATATAGTTGAGGATTATTTTAGTCATTTTTTTATTAAGTTTATGATTACAAATCACATAATAAGTAGATTAATTTTCACATGTAAATAAATATGGAATAAGTGAAAAAGGTAGAAAATCATCCAAAATTGAATACAAAAAATAATGAAATAAATTTTCAAAGCACAAAGCATATGTTGAATACTTAATAGATAAAATCTTACTCATTTTAATTGTCATCATTCTTGAGACATTGGTACATCAAACTTAACTAATTTACAATGAATCTAAATACAACACGCTCACTAAGCTACTAGTACCTGTGGAGCTTAAGATTGTGTCTTTTTGACTTACACTTTGAGCTCTTCTCCAAGGTAACAAATTCTCCAAGTTTCTTATTGAAACACCTCATCATCTTTATTATTGCTAGAAATTGAATAAGCTGAGATGAAACATTTACCAAACCTTTAGATGCATCTCATTAGGTTTATTATTATCAAATCTATTTTGACTCACATTATTCATATAGGCTGATGGAATCAATACGCATCCCCTACATTCAATGCTTTTCATTAGATCAATGTGTACTAATGAGGATATGCTTTTCATATTAAAAATTAAGACTTCTTGTTGCTTGAACTTTTTATTTATAGTCGCCTGATTTTTGGAAACGAGTTATTTTTAAATTTCAGAGTTATTGCTCTCCACTTCTCCAGCCACCATTTTGAAGATTTTGAAGATATTTTGTGTTTTTTCCTGCCCTTTCGTTACTGAAATCCCTTTTTTTTGTATAATTTCAGATTTATGCATATGCCTATCGTTGTAAATTCCAGAATTTGCTGTTTAACTATTCTGAATTTTATTTTTGTCCAACAAGATTTTTTTTCCAAACTCTTTTATTGCTAGTTTCATGTTGAAGTCTGAAATTTGCCGCTTAATAAAATTTTAACTATTATAAATCCTATTTTGCTGTTCAATACCATCGTAAATAGCAAATGTAGATCTTTATTTCCATTCTACCATGGCATCAAATTGACCTAGGCACTCAAAATGTGCCTGGAGAAGCACAATATCTCAAATTTAGATTATCTCATTTAAATTGTTCATATATTATGATATCTATGATAACTTTTCTTCAGTTGATCAATGGATGAAAAATATGTTTTATTTGCAGACAATGTTAGCAATATGGAACATATCATGCTTATTTAAATAGTAATGTCACCTTATCATTCATATGACCATTACATCAACTCTTATTATTTTGACCATGCCCCTCAATCATCTCATGCATCCAATTCATCACACAAGCTTGGCTGTTACACTGCACATAAGAGAAACTCCATTACACTACTATCCTCTCAAGTCCCGTAAGCTTACTTACCAGATGATTCCATCCCATTTCTAATCTCCATTTATGGTCTATTGGCCTTAACGACCCTATTTCTTCCATCTACCTATGTTGAAAGGATGATGATCAATTACATACGAAAGAGTCTGAGCCTAAGATGAGCTTGATCTTGTGTCCGGGGTTGAATCTAATCAAATATGCTTGAGCTCAAGTCTTGTGCCACATCCTAGCTTGATTAGGAGATCTTATCTTCTAATGATGTGCTTGAATTGTGCTCACCCACTGATGTTCTCTCACGTCATCTTGACATGGAAATACATGATGCTCTTCAGTTCACTGTATCGTTAGCTTCAATTATCAATCTTATAGGTTGACTTTGTATTTCACCATTACAACAACCATGTTACTATTAGATCCTTTTTCATGTTGACTAAATAAATTTACCTGATGTATGAAAACAGCCAAATCCGAAGCACCCCCAGTCTTTTATTTTTGCATCCCCCCTCTCTTAAATTATTGAGTGAGCTTCCAGTAAGACATTGCCATCCTTTTGAATATTTGTTATTGATGGAGACTTTTGAAGTGAGAGAGAGAAAGAGAGAAGTAGTAGTAAAATCAAAATGTATTTGAATAATATTGGTAATGCTTAGTAAGATCAAGTATCACAAATATTATCAGTTGATTCATACAAGCCAAAACAAATTGGGGTGCATCCAGCTAACAATGTATTAACTATATCTGATTATAGTTGGTCAAGCTGTCGTTGTTTCCTTTTTTTTACTTTTTATTTTTTTTATTGAGTGTCGAAGCATAATCTCAGAGATACACTCGTGTGTTTATTTGAACCTATGACCTCTATGATGGGACACGAAGTGAGCCAGGGCAAAGCATACTGTCGTAGTTTCCAGTTGAACATTTATCAAAATGACATTATCCCGTCATCTAAAATATAGATCTTTAGAATGGTCCATTGGACCTGTCCTTTTGGCTG
>JAJBZI010005601.1:0-12448 GCA_021234465.1 Dendrobium hybrid cultivar
AAAAAAAAAAAAAAAAAAAAAAAGAAACAACAAAGGCACACTAGTTTTGAAGAGGATAAGTTAATACTTGCACTCATCATAACATTAGTGCTCATGATGTGCTCCATAGTGGACATGGGGGACTTTGCAAAAGGGGAAATGTTTTGGATGCTAGCCGCAAGGCTTCAAGATGCTTCCTATGGTTGATTTAGTTAAGGATTCATTATAGGGTTAATTTATTATGAGTTTATTAATCTTTTGATGAGTTATTTTAGGCCAGGGTAGTTGGGGCACAGGTCCCAATACCTCTTATAGATCTACTGATGACATTAATTCTTATTAAGCCAAAATATACATATATGGGGCTCTAATAATAAATAAGTTAATATTATAAAGAAATTGAGCAACTTTAATGATATCCTATGAAGGGTATAGTCATTTATATTAATGTAATAAAAGTTTGGTTCTAATATATCATGAATCCATTATACTCACTTAATAAACAATAATGGGTGCCTATATATGTGTAACAACTTAAGCATAAGCGATAGTGGTTGCCTAGCTATATATTAACATGGGCTTTGCTTATGTTTTACCTTATTCTATTAAATGTACGGGTTATTATGGATCGACCAGTTGAATTAGCTCATTTTCCATGTTCTGATGAATTAATATCTAGATAGACTAATAAAGTGTTACATCGACCAAGTTCTATGACTACTATAGTGCTTTTTTTGTATACTTCTACATACTTTGGACTATTTTACAACAAGCTTTTGACTAAACTTCAATATAGCTTTTCACCCAAAGATTTGTGGGCAACTAGAATGGACTATAAACAAATACTATCTACACCCTTCAAGGATTTCTTTGGGCTAGTGTAATTGGATTCAAATGCAATTAAGATGATCATTTGATTATGATGGTGTTCACTTATAAGAATAGCTTCTACTTTTGCATGAGTTTGGCTCTATATGAAGTTCTTTCTTGATTAAATAAAAGATAATATATATAACTAGTTGAATTGACAATTCAAAAAATCAAAATCATTATAGGAAGACTAATAATAACTTTAATTTATCAGAAGGCTTATAAATATTTGAAGAGGAGAAATATTGAATGCTAAGTTGGAGATTATGTAATTCTGATGGTATCACTTGCCCAAGTCATTTTCATATTTGGTCAAAACAGAAAGTTAGAGCTAAGATGTATGTATGACCACTTCATATCATCATTGTACTTGACAATCTACATATGAGCTTCACTAATCTCAAAATTCAGAAAGCGTGCCAAATATTTCTAAAGACTCATATTTAAGCATGATATGCATTATATCCAAAATATATGTTCATTATAAACCATTATAACTAAAATAAAAGTGACATATGAGAAAAGCCAATATTTTCTTTTTTTTTTTTTGGAAAAAAATGAACCAACTCTCATGTAGCACAATATTCTAATGGTTGGAATTTTTAGGCATAATTCTCATATTGAGAATCCATACATGAGGTGGAGAAGCCATACATGAGGTGGAGGAGGCTTTAAAAATTAAACACCCCTTTTTATGGTGATATGACAAAATTCAATTCTATGAGACAAATTGCTTAAGGGAAAAGATTGTTATAATCAGCCCTAAATTATCACTTTTGGGCACTATTTAATTTTTATTCAACCCATTTGGAAGAAGAATACTTATCTAAAGGGTTAAACTAGCTCTAGATAATGTAATTTGGGTCATCGACTGTGTTTGGCTATCATTGCAACAAAACCAAAATGGTTAATCTTGAACCACTAACTAGCTGCATTTACTTTGACTATACTTTTGTTATATCTTCTATCAAATAAAGCCTTCAAAATATGGGTGAGGAAGTTTTTGCATCTTGAAAGAAATTTTGAAGATAAAAAAGCACATACATATTTGTCATTCAGTGACTTTTGCTTATAAGACCTCTTAATTTTTTTTGAATTTGACAAACCTCCTTATGCTCTCCATCACAGCTTTGCACTTTTACATTTTCTCTCAATTTCCTTCTTCAAGCAAATCCCCCAAGTCCTCCCCCTCTATCAAACTCCAACACTCTTCCATCATGTCCACCAATTCCAATGCATTCTAATACTCCTGCAACATCTTATCACCCTATAGTACTCTTCAACCAAACCCATCTTCCAACACTCCTCCAATGCTACCCCATCCACCTCTCATTTTTTGTCTCCCCATATAAGACTAATGCCACCGCCATTTTTAATAATCATAAGTGATATTTTTGCCTTTGACAATCTCCTTAATCTTCAGGAGGCTCCTTATATTGAAGTCCTCTGATTGTTTAGATGTAGAAAATTTTTGTATAAGAGCTTCCTACATATATTTTGAAAATCTCCAAATTCATAGGAAAATTCTATTAAAAATTCTAACAATTTAAAAAATTAAGTATCTTAGACATGTAATCATTATAGAATAAAATTATGACTAATTTGACACAAGCATTAGAGTTATTTCATAATAATAGCCTATATGACGCTCGCTATACAACAATATTTTAAATATTTTTAAAAATATAAAATTAAAACATGCTAAATATTAAAAAAAAAGGAAATAAGGGCAATATTCTCAAAGAAGTTTTAATGAGACTGATATGGATGACATTTTTATTCAAATATAGGGGTTGTTATCCAAATATGAAAAGTTTTTGGATTATTTAGTATATATTTTCCCATAACATATTTTCATTAAGATAACATAACTAATAATTAGGTAAATTTAGCATAATAATATGTATACTAAACGTGGCGGCTGTATTGATCATGGGCCGGCGGAAAGAACCGCACGATCCCACCCTTTTAGTTCATCGGGACCGTCCATTTTCTCCACGTAGCACTCTCCCATTGGTCCACCTCACATCCCTTCCCCACCAGAGACATTAAGGAACCGGAAGCCAGAGCAAAATGAAAGGAAAAGGGCTCATTGAGAAACAAACCCACACCCTCTATATATTCCTAACACGTAAATAGCGACCTAAATAAGAGACAACCATGATCTTCCCCTTATTTTCTCTCTTTCGATTTTGATAAGCCCCCTCTCCTCTCTCCTTCCCCCCCAGCCTGTCTTGAGAGCCGGCATACACCTCGTGAATCCGAACCCTCCGTCGTCGACGGCCTTCTTTGGGCGATGCAAGTTCGAAGCCCCAAACGATTGACCCCAATCTCTCCTTCGCTGCTGTCGATTTCTCGCTCGAGGCCGTGAAATCCTGTGAAATTACACGTAAAGCCATCTGACAAAAATTCAAAAATCTGCTCTCCCTCCTACGATTCCCGAACCCCCACGCCGACGCACAATCACTTTCTCCGATCGCCGCTTCACATATATGATTATTCGTTTTCCTCGCTTCCATTAGGTACGCCTTTCCCGCCCCGAATTCGTTCCATGTTTGGTCTTCACTGCTTCCCGCTCAGTGAGCTTTGCTACTTTGATTTGATCGGGTTGTCTGCTCCCGATTACGTTGCATACCGTGACTTCTTCTTGCATCTATTTGCGCTTCCGGATAATGATTAAAGATCGTTTCCAAGCTTTTCCCCGGCCGATCTGCTCCTTCCGCCACCGGATTCGATATTTAGGTTGATCGGCGCGGAGCTTCGCCTTGTGTTAGGGTTTCTGCGATTGGGCTTGTTTTTAGCTTCAGTTGCTTTCCTTGCGTTAGGCTTGGTAGTTCCTTGCTCCTCTTGCAGTCCCTTAACGGGATTCTGCTTTGCTTTGTTAGATTTTGAATTCCTGTTTAACAAATGGTTCTTTTGAATATAAAGCTTTAAGCTTTAGGCTTTATGCATGCCTGCATTTGATTTGGATTTAGGCTTATGCATCCAAAATGGGTTCCTTAGCGCCCTGAATGAAGGATCCCTTTTTCTTGACTAAACTAGTATTCTTTTATGTTTTTAAGTGCTTCTTGGTGTTGGATTGGAGTTAAATGCATCTCTCGATGTTTACTCTTTACTGCAGACATCTGCATTGTTGGTGAAGCAAAAATATCTTACTTACAATCCCGTTTTGTTATTGCAGTGATAGCTTGTAGTGGATTTGGGGAGATTTCCCTGTGAGTGGAGGCGATGGCATACTTCAGGAACTTCGATGAAAACATGGATTCCAGTCATGACTTGAATGGGAAGGATGGTGGAAGTGAAGCTGATGGAGCCTATGGATCTCCAGGAACTAGAGACATGGATGCTAGTTTTGGTGAGAAGGAGGTTGACAAGAAGATTGTTGGGCAATACCAAAGTGAGGAGGAGCCATATGATGCTGGCGGGCAGCAGAGTGATATGTGTGGCATGAATGGTATGGGAAAGGGTGGAAGAAAATTAAATGCTGCTGGTACTTGGGGTTCGAGCTTTTGGAAAGATTGCCAACCAATGTGGGGTTCTAATGAGGATCATTATGATTCTATGAAAGTTGAAGAAGGGCCTGATTGTGACCCTAAGAAAGTCCAAGAAGAATCTCTTGGTTATTCTTGTGATGAGTGGGATGGTCAGAGAGATGAAGATCATTTGCAGAGAGGACAAGCTGATGTGCCTGCAGATGAGATGCTTTCTGATGATTATTATGAGCAAGATGGTGAAGAGAATAGTGATTCTTTTCATGGACGGGGTCTGAGCCAGCCTAGCACCTCCAGTTCAAGATTGCCACCCAAGCCAACCTCTTCCAATAGAAACAGTTCTAAGAGTTTAGAAGCAGTAAAATTTGATGAATATGATGGAGATGAAGATTATGAAGAAGAAGATGAAGAAAATGACGGAGATGGTTTGTATCTTATCATTATCAAAGCACTTCCGGATAACATTTTTGGCGTCCTCCACAAAATGCTAATGTTTCCTTTATTTTTGCAGCAGCATTTTCTCGTTTATTTTCCCATTGATAAATGCCTGATAACAAACCTTTTTTTATCTCAGAAGACGACCCTGATGATGTTGATTTTGAGCCTGAATTTGATGAAACAAATAGGCACACAAGAAGCAAGGTTACTGAATAATGTCATTCTTTATTTACATGAACTTCAATTTTATTTTAGGTCAATCCTCTAGAAATTTGAGTTGTCATATGAATTTAATATTTTCATTTTGGTAAATAAAATTTGGGTTTTAGCAGCTTATTTGGCTAGGTCACACTTGTTCGTTGCTGTTTTTTATTTTTACTTTTTTGCTTTTAGATTCTTGCATCCTATTTTTTATGCTTTTTTTCTTTATGTTTAAACTTAAGCTTTATGCACATGTTCGCTAGAAATCATGATCAGCCTTTTATATTCACAAATGATTCAACTTTCTTTAATTCTGAGAGGGTTACTGTCAAAGCAAATGTTTAAGTCTTTATTAGCCTGTTGGTTGTTTCCATGCATCATCATTGCCAAAACTAGCTTGCTGATCATCTTTTTCAGCATTCTCCTGTTAGTTGAGTGCAATGATATTCATCTCCCTGGCATGCTAATTGATCAATATCTCTGTTTGGTAAGGGAAGCAATGAGTGGATCATTTCCTTTTTGCTTGTGGCAATTGGTTTGTTTCTTTGCATATCTCCTTTTCATTGTTCAATTTTTTTTTTGGATAGTCTGGAAAATCTGTTGAATCTATTACAAATTTCTAGATGCTAAATTTTCCATGTATTGATGCAGGTTAAAATGTCAGAGAGTGATGAATTTGAGGATGATGATGCGGATGATGAAGAGGATGACCTTGACCTCTCAGAGGAGGATGATATAGAAGAATGCATAAGCTTTAAACGACAAAGAGCAAGGCCGAAAACAGTTCAAAGTTCAAAGGGATCAAAAGAAAGCAAATCCAATCATACTAATAAACGGAAAAGAGGGAGAGCTTTTTCGGAAGAATCTGAATCTTTTGAAGAAGACTCAGAAGAGGACAATGATGGGTACTTCGGTCTAAAAATAAAGAGGGCACCTCAGTCACGTAGTAAAAAGATTGGTGCACGATTAACCACATCTGCAAATATGAGCTCCCCTAGGAATGAGGTTCGACATTCTGGTAGGTCTGTGAGAAAGGTCTCTTATGTTGAAAGTGAGGAAAGTGAGGAGATTGATGAAGAAAAGTTAAACAAGTCCCAAAAGGTGTGTATTATTAAGTAATTGCTTTTTGGGTACCCTTGTAGGCTTATTGTTTTTTAAATAAGAGTTATGTGACTTCGGTGTAATGTTTACCACCCTTTCTAATGAGAAATTGATTCAAAAAATATTCAGCACTTCACCATTTCAGATTCTCATTAATTCGTCTGATTCAGTTTCCTTTAATTTGTCTGAAATTTTCAACAAGTCGGTGATGCATAGTCATGATTTCAGGAAGAAGCTGAAGAAGATGATAGTGATTCAATTGAGAGGGTACTCTGGCACCAAACTAAGGGGATAGCTGAAGAAGCTGCAAAGAAATTTAAATCAACTTTACCTGCAGTGATGAGTGTAGTGTTAGAATCAGAACCTCATTGGGATGATGTTGAATTCTATATTAAATGGAAAGGGCAGTCATATTTACATTGTGAATGGAAGCCATTCTCTGATCTCCAAAATGTAAGCTTTTAGAAATTCATGCAAGCAAAGCTTGGTTGTTTCCATTTTTTTGTTCTTGTGTAAGCTTGTAACCACTTAATTTTTGTTGCTTAGCTCTTCTGTTTCATTAACCTCAATCTGTTTCCCTGAATATCAGCTGACTGGATTCAAAAAGGTTTTAAATTATATGAAAAAGGCAAATGAAGAGAGAATCAGCAAAAGGGCTCTGTCCCGTGAAGAGGTATTTAACCTTTTTCCGTGTATGTAATTGAAAAACATGACCTGGTCATTAAGAATGCACTATGAGGCTATTGTGATAAATTTTTTGCAATCATTTCTTTCCCCGTATGCACTATTTATTGAATAATATCTGTGATTTTATATGCACTGTCTTTATTCTTCAAAATTTGGTAAATTTTGCCATGATCAGCTAAATTATAGTTTTGTTGGCCAATTAGCAATAACTTAGTGGTATTGTATTTTGCTTCCCACTATTCCGAGGTTCAAATCGCCTGGATTAATATGGTTATATATGTTCATCTTTTTCATGCTGATGGTAGTTTTTTATTTTTTGTATTTCTATACAACATGCTAAACAACATGCATGCATATTTTATGTTGAAACAATAATTTATAAAATTATGCTTCAAAAACCTGTTAGGAGTCCAGATTTTTTCCTGGAGCTCTGTTTAATATGACACATTGATCACAGTAAATTATGAGTAGGATAATGCTATGGTGTCATACTTGGATATTTATTATACCTAATTAAATTGATGTGGATCTAGTCCTAGATTTAGATGGACTGTCCATTTATTAGCTGACCAGTGGATAGATCATCAAACTCATATAGTTGTGGAACTTTGATCGGAATCATATCACTCTATTGCATAACTAAGACCTAGGATTCCTCATAGCTGCTTTCTCTTGCCATCTTCTTCCCCAATCACTGGCCTCTCCTCCATAGTCTTCATCCTATAAATCTTCCTTTTCCGTCCTCTTCCTTCATTGATGTTTTTGTTCCTCAATATTCCCCCATAGCAATTTTCAATTTACTAGTGTTCTTAATGATGAGCCAAAGGTTGCTTGGGGACTTAGAGAGGCAAGACCATAAAACTTCCTGTATCTCTTATGTAGGTATTTTTATTGGCTTGTGTATTACAATTATCATCTTGTTAGATTTGTTAATATTGAGCCAAATGATGCCTAGGGACTTAGAGAGGCAAGGCCATATAGCTTCCTGTACCTCTGTGCGATCACCTTTATTGGCTTGAGTATCTTGCCTTACGATGCGATTCAATTAGTTGAGCAACTTTTGATATTTTTAGAGATTGGTGAGCATTAAAGATGAATTAGATTTTGATGGCCATAATAGCTGTGGGATGACGTGAAAAGAACATTAGGGGTCGGAGAAATAGGTATGCACTATTGGAACCAAGTTAATTAAATATAGGTATGAGAACTGACTTTGTGAATAAAATTTTTTGAAGATGAAGAGGATATACAAGAAAATAGAGGAAGTGATTGGAAGACACAACTAGTTATAGAAAAGACTACATTAATGATGATGAAGATGGAATAGATTGAATATTAGATTATCCCTAGGCTATGCATACTATCAACTAGCATAAGTTAATGTCTTTTTATTTATGCTTCAAAATTTTAATAAAATGCAAGCAATATAATATTTACTTTTTTGCATCTCATTTACTCTGATGAACACTTTCTATATTGATCAACCATATCACTTTAGTGATGAACACTTTCTATATTGATCAACCATATCACTTTAGTGCACGTATTTCATTCAAAAGCACACATTCATACTTTTTTTGCTATATTTTTCATCACATTTGGCCTCCTTTTTCATTATTTCTTCTTAGTTCTTTCAGATTAATGGTCATGCAATATGGTATTGAGCCAATCACGAGATGACCCCAATCCTTCCTTCATAATAACCTTTCAACCTACCTTCCATATTCTAATATGTCCATCCCTCTTTCCCCTCCAACCTTGGCCTTAACTTCTCTGCTCTTTCCACCCTACCTTTTGTTAGTTATATTTTCTCTATCCTTTAGCCATTATTGTTGTCATTTAATCAGGTTATTGTTTCTGGTGTAGTCACTTACTATGGTTCTTGTCACCTTATTTTGAGCTTTTATTCACTCACCTTTTTTTTATGTCATGGAGATTCAAGTGTGATGTGAAACATATGAGTTAGATTTTGCTTAATTTATATTGATTTTTACTAGATTTAAGTTCTAACATGACCAAGTATCTATTTGAGATATCTTTTTACCAGCTTTCCTTTCAAATTACAAATACATTAACGTTTAACTAGTGGCTTTTCAATTGCATTTTAAAAAATTTTGCATTCCAGAACACTTATTGTGACCAAGCTTATCATCCTATGTTCTAGTAGTTTAATTGTGTTTTGTGGTTTCCCAAACTAAAATTTTACATTTCTCTTATCTATTTTTTAAAGAAACTAGATTATTGCTTCGAACAACTTTTCCTACCACTATTTCACAACCAACTTTGCGTCTTGTTGTAGTGGCTCAAACAAACCCTATAAGGCTATTTGAATTGCAGCTTGCTTGACATGACTATCTATTTTTGAATGTTATTCAAAAGTTGAAATACAATAGTTGTTGATATCGTTCATCGTAGATTTTGCGCTTTGCTAATAATTTCTCCTTACGTAATAATAGATCTAGTGATGGGATTGGGATATTGGGTGATCAAGTTATTAAAAAGACTGCACATTTTAGATGTATTTTGTTTATTGTTCAAAGCCCTCCATTGAGGCTTTTAATAGATGGGGATGTTGTTAGTAGAATTTTATTTGGATGGTTGAAGTGGAGGAATGCATTGAGCCCATTTTATGATAGTAAAATACCATTCACAGTTAAGGGAAAATTTTATAAGACGGTGTTGTTGTTGTGAGGCTTGTAATGCTTTATGGCGCAAAATGTTGACCATTAAAATAAACACATAAAATTAAGTGTTGTAGATATGAGGATGCTCAGGTGGACGAGTCACTTTATACTTAGAAACAAAATGCAAAACTTGTATATACATGAAAAGTTAGAAGTAGCTCAAGTGGTAGCAGAGATTAGAGAGAGATGTCTTAGATGGTTTGATCGTATAAAGCGTTGGCCTTCCGATGACCCTGTTAGGAGAGTAGATGTATTATATCCGGCCTATGTTAAGAAACATAAAGGTAAATCTAAAAATACTTGGTTATAAAGTATTAAAAATAATAATTTTTATTAGATTTAAATGAGAATTTGACTCTCACTAGGACACAAGGGAGAAAAACGATTCATGTAACTGACCCCACATAGTGGGATAAAGGTTTATTGTCGTTGTAATAATTTTCCCTTACGAAGATAGAAAAGAGTTTTTCATTGATGTTTTATCCTCTAAACCAAGAATTCTATTAACCATCAACTTGAGCATATCACTGAAATTTGGTGATGGTTATATTAGCACCGATAAACTCTTCTTTTTATTTTAGTCTTGTTAACTAGAATAGGTCGTTTTATGATATATTCTTAAATGTTTTACACATGCTCAATGGTAATTAAGTCATGTTCAGTATTAAGTAGTGAAATAGGGTGATGATTTTTGTGAATTTGATTGATGGTAGTTCTTTTGATGAGCTATAGCAGAAGCAAAATATCAAGCACTCTTGTGAATTTCTTTTTTACAAGTTTATATAGTTTTGCTTTTGAATTCTATCTTTTGAATAATTTCTACTTGTTTTTTATGTCAGTGTAGTGTAAGCTCCAGTTTTCCGCTTTTTCGATTCTTTACATTCTTTCACATTATAAGCCATACTCGCAATTTACGCCAATCTCCTCTTGTCAACATAGAATGAAAATGCAAGTGGTGGCTAGGGTTTAGTTAGTGGATTTGAGCTGATGAACTTTTGTGGATAATTTTATAGTCCATGATCATAGTGTATAATGGTTGCTTCTATTTGGTAGCAACTTTTTTTTTGGTGATACATTTTGATCTATGCCACTTAAATGATCCCTAAAAACTCATTCCCAGTACTATTAAGTTTCATTTGGTAATGCTTCTTAGTTGCTTTGTTTTCAATATCCTTACATGTCACAATTATGATGGTTTTGATGTGGTTATAAGGGTTATAATACATGTGCACCTCTTTTATAGTTTTAAGGCCATGGAACGTGCTTGAAGATCAGTTTTCCTGTCTTTGTGAGGGTAGCAATAGGCTTATTTCTTACCTAAGAATCCAGCAAAACATTATCACAGCATTACGAAACTATTAATAGTTGATTTGAGATATCTGATTTTGATTAACGAAGATGAGATTTAAGTATATTATTTATTTATTATTATTATGCATGTATGGTAGATTTGTTGCAATTAATATCTTATCACATCCCTTTTTTTTTCAATAGTCTTCTGTGGTTCTCATTTTTTAAATAGTTATGATTGATTTTAGAAATTTAATAAAATACGTTGCAAAGGCTAAATGCTTTTTCTTGCAAAGGCTAAATGCATTTTCTTGTTTATCTAGTTTATTTGTCTTTGGCTTTTGGCAATTGTTATCTATGTTTTAAAGTGTACTAGACATGCTCTATTACTAACAAAAAATGCGCAAAAAAGTAAAAAAATAATTAGTTAGGTGTGATAAAAATAAGAATCTTAAAATTAATGTCTAGCAAGGTAGGAAGGTCAGATTATGGGATAGCATTTGGTGAATATAAAGTTGTGTAAAAAGAAATTAGGTGGTTTGGGCGTGCATAAGGGAGAGCAGTATGGATTAGTTCTAAAAGGGTTCATACTTTCATAAGTCAGTTCAAGCTTTAGTTTAGTTGAAAGTGGATGGAATAAGCTTATTCTTGATGCTCTTTTTCAAATGGTCAAAAGTGAGTTTGATTTTAAGTGGGAAAAGTCATCTTCAAATTTATTTATTTATTTATTTTTAATAGCAAGTCAAAATATTAAATTAGTAGAATGACAGATTTAAATATTTATTATACTTATATTGATAAAAAATTAAGAAAAAAATTATGGGTGGTTAAATGTGAAACTCACTACAGCCCAAATAAACACATGAGCTGAGTTCGCAATTTTGCAACTTGCTTTAACGTGATTTACTTTCAAAACTTCGATCCTAACATTTTCTAGCACTTGCAACTAAACACATTGGCTCTAGATGCACCCAAAAGAATAGATCATTAAATTATCAAGATATGCATTTGAAATGGAGCAGATCAATGGTAATGTGGCTAGAGTTTGTGAAAATTGACGGTATAAATTAGATGTAAAACAACTTGCAACACTCAACAGAATTAATGAAGGAGAGGAAGTGATGTATTCTTATGTTTGAATTAATGTACTCTTGTATTTGCATTTAAATTTTACCGTTGTATTTTATTTTCGTACCCTATGATGTTTACAACCGATGATCATGCTTGGTGGTGCTCCTAGGATTGATTTTTTCCAGGTTTTTATTCTCTGTTTTGGGCCTATTCATTTTCTACTCCTTTGGCTGATTTTTGGATTTCCTTTGGGCTTATATGATTGCTGCCTAAAATAGATTTGCTGCTTCGGTATTTTTTCATGCATTGGGCTTGGTTTGTGGGCTTGAAATTGGCCCATTTGCATTACCTGCTTCCTGTTTTCCTTCCTACCTGCTGCCGCGTGGAAGCCCTCTGCTCGCCTGGCGTCAGCCAGCTTCGGGTCCCCTGTTGCCGCGTGGAAGCTCCCCGCTCGCCTGTTGGGAGGCGTAGTGTGTTTGGCTGCCGCTGGGAGCAGCCAGTGGCGTGCTTTGGTGCGTTTCGGTTCCCTGCTTGCCTATTTTCTGCTGCCAGCCGTTTCAGTTGCTGGATTGGGTGCTGCCATGTGGTGTTTTCCTATTGTTTGGGGTGGTGGTGGATGGTTGAGTGGAGTTATTG
>JAJBZI010005687.1:0-13746 GCA_021234465.1 Dendrobium hybrid cultivar
TTAAACTTCTTGCCCTCACTGAGGGTTTCTTCTAACTTAGATTCTCTCACTGAGAAGACTATGATATGGTTTGGAAAGGGGAGCCTTGGTTTCTCTTGGACAAATCTTTTATCTTAAAGCCTTGGTCTCCCAATTTTTCGCCTTCTCGAGATGAATACGACTCAATTCCAATATGGGTTAAAATTTATGGATTACCCTTCATGTGCTGGAGTCCTTCCATCATTTTCAGGGTTGCGAGTGTCTTGGGCACGCCTCTTGTTGTTGACGATCTTACAGTTAATAATAACTGTCTAACTTATGTTAGCGTGTGCGTTCAAATTAATAGCAAAGATGTTCTCCCTGACACTATTTCTACTTTGGTTTATGGTAAAATGACCACGCTTTACTTACAATATGATTGGAAACTAGTTCGTTGTAAGTTATACTCTTCCTTAGTCCATTCCTCCAGCTTATGTCCTATTAAAATGAATGCATCAATACAGGGAAGAAATAGGGGTCGTAACACTAGTCAAGTGAGAAACAATGTTAGACCTCCCTTTGGAGATCAGAATACCTCGAAAACTATTTACAGAGCTATTTCTAAGCCGCCTACTACTTCTGTAGATCGAAATTCTCATATTATTCAGGATCCTAACTGCTCTAATATAGGCAGTGCTATGTCGGGTTCTGCTTCTGTAGCTGTTATAATGTTTCTAAAGTTGACCCAAATGTGGTGGAAGTTGTGGCTATTTCTAAACCTAATACTAATATTAGGTCGAATGACAATTCTGTATTAATTTGTAACAATAATGTGGAGGTAGTTAATACTTTGGCTATTTTAATTTCTAATCTTAACTCTCCTTCTAAGGCTGAACATATTAAGAATGTCGCGCCTGTGGTTGATACTTCTACGCAATCTATGGAAATGGAGGTGCCTAAACATTTTGCTACTAAGTCTCATATTATTGTCTCAGAGCCTAAAGATATTTCATCTCCTAATAAATATGCTTTATTAGAAGATGAATCCTCTGTTTCTAATTCTTCTACTTCAAATAACAAAGAATTGGAAAAATCTCAAAATTCCAACATCACTAGTAAAGGTATCTCGACCCTATCCAAAACTGGGAAGAAATCCAAGAACTCTCAAAATCAAAATTAATATCTGGTTTTCCTATGATGGTTTGGAATGTTTGTGGCTTCAATAATCCAGAGAAAGTAACTAGTTGTAAGAACTTGATTAAATCTTGCAGTTTACACTTTATAGGTATTATGGATAATATGATTCATGCTTCTGCTTTAGACAACATATAGTTTCAAAAAACAGCATAAATTATTTGATGAGCAAGATTTTCATATTTTTGATACTAGTACTTTTGGACGTATATGGTTAAAATGAAATGCTAGCTCTACAACCTTTTTTCTTAAAGCTTTTTTGATCAGTATGTACTTGGTATTATCTCTTTTGGTTCTTCTAGCTTTAAAGTTTCTATTGTCTATGCTTCTAATGATGTGAACGAGAGGAAATCTCTTTGGCAAAATCTTACTAATATTTCAAATTATATTTCTAATAATGTTTGGTTAATTATGGGTAACTTTAATTGCTATCGTAACTCTGCTAAGAAAATGAGTGACAATTCTGTTCTTGATAACTCTTTAGAAGATTTTAATAATTGCATTTATAACCTGGCTTTATCTGATCTTACTTCTACTGGTAATAGCTTCACCTGGTTTAATAATAAAATTGAATGCCCCATTCACAGTAAGTATGATCAGGCCTTTGTTAATGATAGTTGACTATACAACTTTCCTACCTCTTATTATAATATAGGAAACCCTCTATGTTTAGATCATTCCCCTTTAATTATTAATTTCCAAATTCTTATTTTGTACAAATCCCATTTTCAATATAAAGCTTATTGGACCAAGTAAGATGAATTCTAGAGTCTGTTGGTTGACATCTTTTTGAAAAGGTCATCATATTACTTATATTACTAGTTTTTGCCCTATTGCCTTGTGTTACATCTTTTATAAAATTATTAGTAAAATTCTTGCCCTTTATGCAGCCTCTTGTAAATTTTATTATTCATGAAAGTTAATCTGGATTCATTAATGACAGAATTTCTACTGATAATATCATTTTTAACGTCGAGATTCTTAGGGACATTAGACTCAAACATGATCAAAGCATTTTCCTAGCTAAATATGATATTAATAAGACATTTGACATAGTTTCTCATGAATTTCTATTATATAGAATGAAGCTTAAAGGATTTCCTATGAAGTTCATTAGTTGGATAAAATCTTGCATATTTGATGTTCCTTCTCGGTTTGTATTAATGACAGTTTAGAAGAGTGTTTGTCCTCCACTTTTGATATTAGGTAGGGATGTCCTCTATCTCCCTATTTATTTACTATCATCATGGATTCTCTTTCTAACCTTATTGATAGTCCTGCTGCTACCAACCCTTTTATTGGTTATAAATTTGGTGAATACAATGTTACTGATTTACTATATGAGGATGACTTATTTGTTTTTGGTAATACGCAAATGACTAACATCAATTCTTTGAATAACATTCTTAGGACTTTTAAACATTGCACTGGTCTCTCTATTAATTATCACAAAAGTACCTGCCTCATTTCCCCCATTTGTTCACAACAGAGACTTTATTTGGATAAAATCTTGCATATTTGATGTTCCTTTCTCGGTTTGTATTAATAGCAATTTAGAAGAATATTTTTCCTCCACTTTTGATATTAGGCAGAGATGTCCTCTATCTCCCTATTTATTTACTATCATCATGGATTATCTTTCTAACCTTATTGATAGTCCTGCTGCTACCAACCCTTTTATTGGTTACAGATTTAGTGAATACAATGTTACTGATTTATTATATGAGGATGACTTATTTGTTTTCGGTAATACACAAATGGCTAACATCAACTCTCTGAATAATATTCTTAGGACTTTTAAACATTGCACTGGTCTCTTTATTAATTATCACAAAAGTGCCTGCCTCATTTCTTCGTTTGTTCACAACAAAGACTTTATTTGTTTTGCTCTTAATATTGGGAGGCAAGACCATAGAATTACTTATTTTGAGTTACCCATATCCTTCTAGAATCTCAAGAAGAATGACTTTCAACCTCTAATTCAAAAAATAAAACATCTTTTGGATGGTTAGAAGAGCAAAACTCTTTCTTTTACTGAGCGTATCCAATATTTAAAGTTTACTATCATTAACACTATAGACTACTGGATTAGGGGGTTATTATACCAAAATCATACATTAAAAGTATTAAAAAACTATGTGCTAAATTTATATATCATGGTAATATTCACTCCAATAAGCTTCACTTAATTTCTTGGGTTAATACTTGTAAACCCAAAATTAATGGTGGCTTAGGTATTCATAGCATCAATGCTTTGCAACATAGTTTCAATTATGCTTTTATTAGTAGGCTTTACAATATTAATAATCTTTTTCTACTTGGGTTAGATATATATATCACTTTCCCTGGAAGCCTCCTTAGTCTTAGCTTCAAAATTCTGGAAATATCTACATGATGTTGCTATTAACATTAAAAAGCATATTAATTTTACTGTTAATAACATATAATATGTCTCTTTATGTTGGGATCCTTGGTTTGAGGGCTCTAATATGGTTGATATTTTTAGTACTGCTATTATCTATCTCTTTCGTACTATGCCTAAATTCACCAATGAAGTCAATTGGGGTAATAGTAACACTTCTAACACACCTCAATTCTTACGGGCCAAATTAAATGCTATCTATAATGTTAATAGCTCGACTGATTGCATTAGCTAGAAGAATGCTCATGCCAAAGGAATAAAACATTACATGAGTTGTTATTATTGCTCTTTAACCAAGGTGGATTGGTATAAACATATTTGACATAAGTCTTATGCTCTTAGATATGCTTCTTACGTCTGACTTATTAAAAATGGAGCCTTAATCTGTCGATATCTTGAGTAAAAGAAATATTATTATTGATGATAAATATTACTTATGTTAGTTAGCTCGTGAATCCATTTCTCATATTTATTTTTAGTGTGACTTTTCTTACGATATTTTACGTTATATTATTCCTGAGTTTAGAAGCCTTTTTATGAAGCCAAGCATTTCTCAAAATCATGATTTCATTGAGCCTATGCATAATGTCAATAGTATCACTAAATTGAAACATTATATGGTGATCTCTGCTATGATTTACTATATCTGGTTAGAGCGTAATAAAAGGAGATTTAATAACACCTACTATAGCAGCGACTCTATTATTTAGAACATTAATCAGGCTTTGATTAGTAAAGCAAAACAAAGGCGTGGATGGATCACAATGGATAATGGATTCATCTACATAGTTTTTGGTGTGATCTGAACATATCTCTTGGCTGGTTCGTTGCGTTCGTCCCTTTCCTTTATTTTCGTCTTCTCTAATTCCTATCTCATGCAAGTGGCAAGATGTATTGCACTTGTTTGAAATGCCTGCTGAGCTCTCTTCCTGTGCCTTGCGTGGTCTGGAATGCATGTCCGCAGGATGTCTTGGAGCGGCTGGTGCTTGAGGGTTGCTCTTGAGGCTTCTGATGTTGTGGCAAGGATACATCCTGGATGTTATTAGGTGAAGCTCCGATTTTAAGTGATGGCAATATTTTTTTTGGCTTCGTGTGTTGTAGTTCTACTGTTTCTGCTTTGCATATTTTGTTTTTATCAACAATTTTTATTTGATGTTTCTCCTTGCTGGATAGGTTGTCGGTTTCAGCTTGTTTCTTAGTTATCTTTTATATGTTGGCTAGTTGTAATTATGATTCTTCATTTAAAATTGTGCTTCTTCATTGGAACTTATAATATCTTTACTTTTTAGAGTAATAAGGCCTCAGACTCATTTTTTCCAAAAAAAAAAAAAAACACAGAAAGAATTTAATAAATTATAAAATTTTTGTTTGATGAAAATAACTGAACAGCCTAAATGTCTCAAATGCCAAGCCCAAATCGGCCACTCAGCGTCATTGCCATCTCCTCCCGTAGATCTCACCGCTGACGTCCTCTTCCCGACTTCCCGTAGGCTTACCCCTTCGCCGTTCTAACCTTCCCGTTCCTTTACTCGCTGCCCTCACGTTGAACTCACCGCTAACTATCGCCGATATGCTGGACGTTGTCTCCCGTTTTACTCGCCGCTCGTCGCACTGACACGCCGCCCGCCCCGCTGAAGTTCTGCCCCTCGAATTGTGTGGTACAAAATTGGTCTCGTTTTGGAATCAATACTTTGCTTTATACATTTGGTAGCAGGGCATGATGCTGATTACACTGTGTTTTGTAGGAGATTGCATAGATATTGTGTTCGTATCTATTGAGTTTTTTTTTTTGGATCTTAGGGCATATTCGGTTCCTTCTAGTTAGAAAATGTTGAATCTTCTTTCAGTAATTTTGAATGTGATAACGTCATAATAATTTTTACAAGAGTTTTGAGTAAATTTGTGATTTTTGAAATCAATGTTTGCTTCAAATGCACCCAACTGATTGATTAATTTGAAAAATATCATCGTTTTTCAAAACATGTTTTTGAATTTCCGGTAAACAAACAAACCCTTATGGTATACTAATAATAGTTAGTGATGCGGTGGAATCTTTTGTGGACAGTTTAATATATCATTTGCTTCATTTTATTGTTTTTAAACCTCGTCTTTCTAGTTTCCAAAATGTTTAATTGAGTTGCTCCAACTCAATTTATGGATATAAATCATCTTTTCTGGAGCTTTTTAATTAGATGTTTTGAGTTTGGCTGAGCTGCTTGTGGTGGGAATTAGGTTTTTTGTAATCATCATTTAATGAAATATGAGCTAGTTACACTGGACATATTTCATCATCCTCTCACCAAGGGAGTAAATAAGCATATTTTATTTTATTTATACTTCTTTCATATAACTTATGCCACATTTGCTTTTTTGGGTTTCACTTCAATTTAACTACAAATGTTTTATTTGTTTGACTAGCATAATCACAGAAAGTCAAATTGAAGTTGATTGTTGTGATAGAGGCGTTTTAATCTTAAAATAAATGCAGGTAACAAATAACTCTCTTGATGGCTAAAAGCTTCATTCATGTGATTAATAGCTATTTGCCCTTTATTGGGAAAAATTTATTATTAAACTTATTTTTATATAAGCTTTCCTTATCAAGCTTATTAAGCACCACAATTGCAGAGGAATAGTTGAATTTTATGGACTAAATAACAAGCAAGATCAACTAATTATTTTTAAAAAGGAGAACACAAAAGCAATTAGATTTAGATTGATTTTGTTTTCCTCTAAATAATCAAGCTATATATTCAGTATTGGTTAATAGGATTTAAGAAGGCAAATAATGAACAAAGGATGTTAGAATGTAATTAAATTGATATTTTTTAAATAAAATTAAATAAATATTTCATTTGAATTAGAAATTTATGGTAATTAAAATTACATGAAATTATTATGCATGCATTTTTACAAGAATTATTATGAAATGCCTTATATAAGCACTCAAAGGTCCTTGTGAACGTTACTATCATTTGGTCGAAAACTAGTTTGCGTTAAATTTAGATTCAAATTTGTGCTATTCAAAGTACCATATTTGAGAAGAAAAAGAATTATGCTTTCATGTTTTAAGGCCCTCTTGATTGGTAGTGAAATGAGGATACCCATCTCCAGGTAGATCTATGGTGAAGAAGCTTTTGTATCTCTTTCTATTGTTCCATGTACACCACTACGTATTTATTTGTAGATCTATTGAGATTAATGAGTCTCTACATGGTATGATGATGCTTGCTTTATGCCTTTCCATTTTATTAATTTGGACCGAACTTAGAGAGTCAAATTAAAAGGAGTTTTTATGATTCAGATCCCTCTAGGAATTATTTTTTTTTGTATTTGACTTTTTTGAGTTATTTTTGTGACACAAACCTCTGTGGGATTGTTCTATGCATCCGATACTTTTGTAGGAGGGATTTTGATAACTTAGATTTTTTGTTATCCAGGATTCTCTAGGAGGGAGTTTTGTGACCCAAAACTTCTTGGGATAATTTTGATAACCTAAGCTTCTCTGGGAGAGATTTTGGTGATTGTGATATATTTAAGATGTTTTTTTTTACCATGAACTTCTTTGGGGGAATTTTTTTTTGACCCATATTTACCCATGGTAGTTTATTGTAACACAAACTTATCTAGAAGGGATTTTTATAACCAGAACCTTCTAGGGGCAATTTTTTTGATTTAAACTTCTTTGAGAGTAATTTTTTTGTGACCTAGACCCATCATATGGTTTTGCAACCCAATCTTCTTTGAGAGGGATTTTTGTAAGTTGGGTCCCTTTAGAGTAATTTTTTGTAACATGAATTCTGGTAGGCATCTTAATGACCCAAACCTCCTTGTGATATTTTCTTAAAATCTAACTTATGCACGAGGGATTGTGTGGTTATATTTTCATGTGGTTGTTTCTTTTCATTCATATTTATCCTTGAGAGATTTTTATGACCGAGCCTTCATGTTGTAGTTTATTATGATCTAGACTTTTCCAAAATAAATTGCATGACCTAAACTCTTCCACAATAATGATTTGTAGCCTAGATTTATATGAAAGGGATTTTTAGTACTAAACCTGCATGGTTCTTTTATGATTTAGACTTATACAACTTTTATGACTCAAACTTTTTCATGATAGTTTTTTGTAACTTGGACCTTCCTAGGATAGATTGTTGTAACCTAAACTTTTGTGGAAGGGATGAATAACCCGTATCTCTTTAGGATATTTTTTGATAGCCCAAACTTCTCTGGCAAGGATTTTTACGGCTGAGCCTTTATGTAGCTAGAATTTGTTTTGATCCGCACTTCCGCCAAATAAATTTCATAACCTAAACTCTTCCACAATAATAATTTGTAATCTAGATTAATTTGAGAGAGATTTTTAGGATTGAACCTTCATGGGGTTTTTGTTATGATTTGGACTTTTGCAAAAATGACTTTTATGACTCAAACTTTTCCATAGCTGTTTTTTTTTAACATAGACCTTCCTAGGGTAGTTTGTTGTTACCTAATTTTTTTTGGACGGGATTTGAATAACCTATATCACTTTAGGATATTTTTCAATATCCCAAACTTCTTTGGGAAGGATTTTTGTAACCTGAATGTGCCCTCTGGGATGTAGTTTATTGTAGATTGTAGTTTTTGGGAGGGATTTTTGTGAGTCGAACCTCTCAAAATTATTTGGTGGAACCTGAACTAGTCCAAAGGGATTATGACATGAGTCTCCCTGATGTAATTTTAAATAGTCAAACTTCTCTTATAGGGAATTTTGTGCTCTAAACCCCCTCCTCCCCCGCCCCCAATGCAAATGATAAATTTGGATTAAAATACTTCAATTGAAAGATAAGAAAATTGTTAAAACAAGGACAAAAATGACTTCTGGTGGATGAAAACAATTATGATTTAGCAAGAGATAACTATTGTGTTTTTGAGTGAATATGAGGAGGATTAGATGTTGAAGTGGTTTTCCATAAGAAATTTGAACTTTTTTTGCAACAGTGAAAGAACTACACTCTTTTGGTATGGCTGTTGTTCCCTTACGCCAAATCATTTGATGTGGCGCTTTCAAATCCATCATAATACATGATAGAACTTGGATTTGATGCAAAATGGTGTGGTGTTGCCTGTGATTAGTGATGGCGAGGAGCTTTGAGGTTGACTTCATGTAGAAAGGTTGGGCGGTGAACTTGAAAGAAGGGTAGTGTAGCTTGAAAGAAGTAAGTTACAATAATGAAACTAGGTCTCTCATAGCTCTTGCAAATGATTTGAAGAGTAGAGGAAGTATGAAACAATCCTTTAAATCCTTATTCCTTAGAAGTTGGCTACAAGTCCTCAACGAGCACAGTTTGCAATTTTCAATCATTGTTTTGAAAAAAAGAATACATTAGTTATTTATATGAATGGTTTGACTCCTCAATAGAACCAAGTTGTCTTTTAATAAACTAAAGAATGCCAAACAATTGCTAATAAGAGAAAAATATATTGAAGACTTGTAAATTAGTTAAAGTCATCTCATAACATGGACTAATTCCTCTAATAGACACATGCTATGCTAGAATCCAAACAGCGCTGTTAGCAGTTTGTGAGATTTTGAATAACAGCTTGATGGGTCTTATCAGATAAAATTGTTCTCATGAACTTCATATTATAAATTTCAAATAAAATTCTACCATAAAGAGATATTTGTTATGTGAATTTGCTTTTTTATTATTATTTTTTAATGCAGATTCTGAGATATGTTAAACAACTCCACTGTACATCTACTGCATGAGTGTGTCATCATGTGGGTGGTAGATAGAAAGTTGAATTTACTGGATTTTAATCAACAGCTGATGTGGTTTAATTTGCCTTTGTTGTGATATTTGCCTTTAAGCTACCGTATCAAGCACTCAGGCAGTAAACTTTCAATGTTTTATTAGTTTTCTTCATCCTGTTAGACTCACTAAACTGGTTTTCTGTTTGTTTACCTATTTCTTCTTGCAGGTTCCTTTATATTTGAATTGGAAAAAAATTGATATAGTTCAGGCTATATAAAATGGACAAGTCTAGTGCTTTGGAGTACATCAACCAGATGTTTCCTACTGGTGAGTTTGGTTTCATGACTGGTGTGGCTATTGCAGTTATATGATAACTTATTCGAACTTTCTATTTTAGTTGAATAGGTTTTCTTTGAGCTTGTTACACCCCAATTTTCTTTCTCCATGGATTCACAAAAAATAGTAACCAAGTATAGCTTTTGTGGCTATTAGGTTTTGTTAATTGGAAATGAGATTCTCCTCATATTTATATTTTTGATTAACACCTTCTCATAACTGACCTCAAATATTTAAGATAAGGTTCAGGGTAATGGTGATGAACACTTGTAAATTTGTTGTACTTCTATTCCTTTGCTTTTTTGTCATGATTACAGCCATGCTAATAAATTAAAGGTACACTTGATCTAGTTGTCTACTTAGTTTCAAGAGCTTATTTACTATTGCCATGATTAGATGCTGCCTAACTTTTATTATCATTAATTATGTATCTCATCATGTCCTTTCCATCATAACATTACATACCTTTTTAGAACAAAATTATCCTTATCAATCTTTGGTACTCTGTATATGTTCTTAGAAAGATAGAGAGACAAGAGTGAATGGGTTATGGCCACTGCAACTTTAACCCACTCAATAATATATAAGAGTTTGTTTGGGGTGGACTAAATCTTAGCTATCTCCCTTGCCTCATCCATTGGAGTTTGATTTTTAGAGAGTGATGTTGAAACTTTGAGAGGAAGAGGGATTGAAGTAATGACTAATTGACAGTCCTATTCTCAATCACCTATAGAAGTGGGGTTTAGAGAGTGATGAAATTATTAGGAAGCAAAAGAGGGAAAGGAGGGTAATTGCGTCACCTTAGTGTTTTAAAAGCACCCAGGTCCATCAAGGAAATATGATGGCCCAAGGCATGAGGTGTTTGAGCTAAGCAAGGTGCCAAAAAAATTGTTATATCACTTATAAATTTATTTAATCACAAGAATTACATTTGAAGAGTGTAAAATTAGATTTTGAGGATTAACTTGATTATTAGTTTGTGACTCTAGCCCGCAAGAATTGAACTGACTAGATCAAGAGACTGCCAAGCTTCACTTTGAGATTTTAAGTAAAATGTTTAGACTTTGATTTCAGCTTATTAGATTTGTAATATGCAATAATTGAGCAACTAACTCTAAATAATCCTATTCGACCAATTTAGAGAGAATATGGCTTGCCACCAATTACCTTTAGCTACTAAAGAGCTTTAGCTCAAGCGATATACGTGTTGGTTCCATGGGTAGAGGTCAGGTTCTAGTTCAGCACACGATCTTCATTAAACTAAATATTCTCCAGCTCCCTGTGTGAAATTCAATTTGTAACTGGCCTCATGATTATTTCTTTGTGATTAGCCTAGTGTCTACTTATATAAAATGGATTTTGTAAGAACTATCTTTAGTTTAGCAATTGTGCGAAGAATCTTTAGATTTAGAATTCCCCTGATTAGGAGTGTAAATTCCCGCAATAGCTGGGAACCAATTCAATGAAATCCAAGCTTGTCAATTGAGCACCTTTGATTTCATATGTATTGTAATTGGCAATGCTTGGTGTGCTTTTCATCTCATGTTTGCATTTAATGCACCTTTTAACAACACTTCTTCTCACTTTGGGGCAGCATGAAGTTTGTTGAAATCAGAAAAGAAGAGAAATAGAAAAAGATGATTGTTTGCACAAAAAGAATTTTCATGCATTATTCCTTTTTTTGTTTAGTAATTTTATTTGTTTTGATATTGGTGCGGGGTTCATTGCATGTTTTCTCGTTTACTATCTGGTATTTGGAATATTTCATGTCTAATAAAGCATTCTGACCTTTGATATTATACCAACTCAATACTTAACATATGAGACGGTTGTCACGGTTCTATTGGTGCAATCGTTCAATGCTTCACAGTTGATATTTATATGAAGCATGGACTAGCATGGTCTTCATGCACACAATTGTTCACACAAGGGAATAATCTGTAACTCTTGAAAGCCTGCTGTATGTTCATCAGAAATAAATCTTCCTTTCTTGATTTGTTGATGCTATCTTTCAGAAGCATGTTTTATTCTTGCTTTAAAAGAACATCGCAATTTTCAAATATCCAGAGGCATCATTATCTGGAGTAGAACCACTTATGCAGCAGATACAGAGTGAAATTCGTCGCGTGGATGGTAGTATATTGGCTGCTGTTCGTCGACAGGTATGCTGCAGCCATTCCATATTTGCTGTTGTTTGCCCTGAAGAATTGTTGCTACTTTGTTCCAGCTTTCAATTCCGAATGATGTTTAATTTATGTATGTTTGTATACACAGAGTAACTCTGGCACAAAAGCCAAGGAGGATCTTGCTGCGGCAACACATGCTGTTCAGGTTAGTTTTCCATCTTGGAGATTGGCTTCTAATAATGGACTAGAACTGATACTAAATTTGAGATGGAAATGGATACAAGTAACGAAGTAATTGATGCTATTAGCAAGGTAATTCTGCTCAAGAAGTTGCTAATAACGTCCACTGATGTGGTTTCATAGTTTGACCTCCACATATAGATAGCATGGATAGTACGCTATATTGTTTGGTATTTGTGCAGTAAACAATCCGCTTTCTCATTCTATGTTTATTTGCATTTGTGTTAGGAATTGATGCACAAGATTCATGAAATTAAGACAAAAGCGGAAAAAAGTGAAACAATGGTCCAGGAAATCTGTCGTGATATCAAGAAACTTGACTTCGCGAAGAGACATATAACAACGACTATTACTGCTCTTCATCGTCTTACAATGCTTGGTTAGCATGCCTATCTCTTTCATATTCATATTCATTTACAACTCAAAATTTACCTTTTGCTGTACCATTATCTTTCATTTTAAATGTAATATCTTGTCTCAACTATAGCTAATCGGTGTCCATGCTAAAACTATACTTCAACTATACCTTTTTGATAGTCTAATATAACCACCCACTGTCTGTGGGGAGAAAACAGAATTGATGCTGAATTGTCACCACAAATAATCTATGTATTCACCAATGTAAAAAAAATACTGTCTTGATGTTGTTTCACTAAGGGCATCCAAGGGATGTCAGATAACTATATACATTCATTGGAATGCCTTACGTTGAAATGGAATAATTCCTTGTTTTCCATCTTATTTTCTTTTAAATTAATATTAAGGGTTGTTTGGTTTGCTAAAAAAAGAATGTAGAGTAAAGGATAATAGTGTATTTAAAATATTTGAAGTTGTTTGGATGAGTGAAAAAGAAAGGCATGAGATTGTTTTTTTGTTTAGCTTAAAATAAAATGAATGTAGTGTAAAGTTTAAAATGATGGTGGCCGACTATTGGCGTGGCGATAGTGATGGCCAACGACATGCGGAAGGGTGAGCAGTGGCTAGCAGCGGTCGGCGAATGGTGGCTTGTGGCCGACGAAGGTGGTGACAAGGATGCTTGGTTGCGGTAAAAACGGCTTTCATTCATAATTGGATGAATTTGATTTACCTCAAAAATATATTAGAATACTTTGAATTACATTTATAATACTTTATACTCTATTTATTTTTCGTTCAAACAAACATCAATATTTTCAAAACATCTGCAAAATGAATACTTTAAACCCATTTTACTTCCAACCAAATAACCAATAAGAAAATTTTCTTCATCATTTGGTCTTTTCTACTAGATAGATGACATTTACTAAGTTGAAATCTTTGCATGTTAGTCGATATACTTAGTTGCTTATGTTGATGCTAGTGCTACATGCGTGAAGGGGCGTGGTCTGCCTTCAGGCTTTTGCTTGTTATCCCTTTGCCAGGCTTTAAGTTTTTGCATCTCTTATAGATTATCGACTGTCAAAGCTAACTGTGTAATTCTCCATCTTGAGAAATAATAGCCTGCTTATCCAATTAGTGGATGGACAGAAACACACATCTTCTCTCTCTCTCTAAAAAAGAAAACAAAAAGAGGTTCTGCGTGTGAATGGTTAAGTGTTTTTCCAAGTTCATGTAATCATATTTAACTAATTTCACATGTAATCATATTTAACTAAGGTCAGATCATCAGTTTTTGGCATTCTATGTGCTCCAGTGAGTTCCTTATCCTCTTTGAAGAAGCACATTTTTCCTTTGAATTTGCAGTCTCAGC
>JAJBZI010005689.1:0-11213 GCA_021234465.1 Dendrobium hybrid cultivar
TTTTTTTTTTTTGGTATATGAGTACTATTGGACAAAATATACGGACACGAAAATCAATACTATAATGAAGCAATTGTGTTTTCTTAATATTTTTCAAATTTCCAATCAACAATGGGAATGTTTATTAGACATACGCAAACACATACTTCACAAGCAATACATTTATCAAATTCAAATGGATTCGACCACCAAAACGCTTCAATAGAGTTCCTTTCTTTCTTGAATCTGAATCTATCATATTGAAAGATATCATTCTTTTGGCAGAGCTAGACTTAAGATTGCTGGTGCAGTGCTCATCGATCCATGAAGAGCTAGATCATCTGCTTTAGCTTGGGGAAGCCCCCTTTTCTAATGAGATCATGACTGAAAGATAATTGTTTGTTTAATTTCGGTACGCTTGAATGTAGACTTCTCAATCAATGCCCCTCTTTGTTGTAGTTGTCCTATCCCCTCATTCCATAAAGCTAGATGATTAATGGTCTAGTCTCACTTCTCGAGCCCAAGTCATGGATAAGAAAAGTGGGAGGTTGCACTAGATAGTCAACCGCGAACATAACATTTGTTGAATAATCATGATATGAATTATAAATACATTGTCCGAATGTTAGGGCGTTCCCTGAAAGTAATGTGTTGGCCTGAATATAATGAGAAATGTGCAAGAGCTGCTACACTAACGCTCGGGTGCAGTGTTAAATAAGCAAGGATTCTTACATCATAGATGGAAGTGAGCAAAAAAGCTAGTCCTTGAAACTAAAAATTAGAATAAGAACTTGGAATATAGGTTACCTTATAAGTAAATTAATGGGATTAAGAGATATTATGATTTATAGGAAGATAAATATTATATGCATTCAGAAAACTAAATAAGTTGGAGAAAAGGCTAAGAAGATTGATAGTTTATGATTTAAATTATAGGAGAAATAGTGTAGATGTGATTATAGATTAGAGTTTGAATGATAATATTATAGAAATTAATAGAATTGAAAATAAAATTATAGCTTCAAAAATTATTATTGATGCTAAAATTCTTAATATTATAAGTGTTTATGTTCCTCAAATATGTTTAAATATATATTCAAATGTAAAATTTTAGAATAACTTTAAAAAATGCATATTAAAATATCTTTTGAAGAAAAAAATTTTATTGGAGGAGATTTAAATAGACATGTTGACAGAGAGGTAGAAGATTTTAAAAATATTCATGGTGGCTATAGGCTAAGAACGACTAATGAAGGTCACAGGATCATATTAGATTTTGCTCTAGTTTATGATTTTATAATTGTTCATACATTATTTAAAAAAGGAAAGGAGCATCTCATCACTTATGAAAATAGATATATTAAAAATTAAATTGATTATTTTTTTATAAGAAAAATAAATTGATTAGATTGCAAATATTATAAAATCATTCTTAAAAAAAGTTTATGTACCCAACATCGCTTATTAATTTTAGACTTTAAGATGAAGAGATGGATTATAAAAATAAAATAAAAAAATTGTCCTAAGATTAGATAGGAGAATTTAAATATCACTAACAAAAATATTTTTGAGAGTAAGAATCAAGATCTTATGATTTAGAATATGCATAAAAAAGCTAATATTATGTGAAAAAAAGTAGCTAATGATATTAAAAATATTACAAAAGATATGCTTAGAGTATCAAAAGAAAAAACTCCTAATAGTTAAAATAGTTGATGGTGAAATCAAAGTATGCAAGAAAAAACAAAAAATAAAAAAATTTGTTATAAAAATTAATTTAGATGTTAAAGCTCAAAATTTTAAAAAGATATAAAAAGACCTGTAAAAAATCAAAAAAAGCAACTTTTTCTATTGCAACAAATTTCAATAGTTTGTTTCCTAAATTTGAAAACAAATTAGTGCAGTGAACTTTGAACCAAGTGCTTATCATTTGGGTTGAAATTTTGAGATTCTTGAAATTGAGAACTTGCAATTCCAAGCCAATACTTCAAGATTATGAAAAACGAATAATTTTGCATTCATAAATAAGACCTCTAAGGCATATATTGTAATATGGCATATAGAATAAATATGCTATGGAGAGCCTTATAATATGCAATTTTAAGCAGTGATCTTAGGAATTTGGTTTATTACTACAAGTTATTTTTTATCAACAATAAGATTCATTCAATCGCGTGCATTCATTTGCTCATTTTGTCCAATTGAAAGATTTGATAAATCCTGCTCAGCTTCTACTACCCTTAACGAAGATCAGGAACTTTGCCAAGGCAAGTGATAAGTAAGTTTCAAGTTTCCTTGTTCCTTGCAATATTTCCTAATTTGGAAGGCTTCATACCTAATGTTTTATTGCAATTTTTTCATGTGTATGGTGCTTTGTCTCCTTGTGGCAACTTTTCTATTGCAGCAAATTTCAATAGTTTGTTTCCTAAACTTGAAAACAAATTAGTGCAGTGAACTCTGAACCAGGTGCTTATCATTTGGGTTGAAATTTTGAGATTCTTGAAATTGAGAACTTGTAATTCCAAGCCAAAACTTCAAGATTATGAAATACGACTAATTTTGCATTCATAAATAAGACCTCTAAGGCATATATTGTAATATGGCGTATAGAATAAATGTTTGTTTCTCTCTTAAACCCATGTTGGATTGATGTGAATTCTTTGAGTACAAAGCAAGCCTTGATGACAACCTAAGTGGTATGTTTCCCCTTGTATATGTGTGAGCCTTGCATCTTCAACTTAATGACTTGCCTCATTGTTCTTTTCATCTAATTGTTTTGTTATTGGCTTTCAGTGTGTGATTTGAATTCAATTAAGTTCATTATATGTAGGATTTCTTCTTGAGAAATTTTAATTTTAGCAATTCAAACTTTAAGATCTTAAATAAAGAGAATGCAATAATGTATTGACTCAAAACTACATTTAACATCTATTATAAACAAGCATGAAGCTAAAAAGGGGAGGTCTATCATGAATTTACAGATCTCAATGGTTGGTTATCTTCAAGATCATATTAGTTTTTAGAAAGCTTTAAAATTGCACAATTAGGAATTGAGATGTTTTTTTTTTTATTTGTGAGGCAAAGCGTGAGCCTCAAAATTCAAAAATTATGTAAATTAAAAATAATTTTTTATATAATACCTAAGAACATATGTTAAAGAATGACATATTAATTTTTTATTTAACAATAACATAACAAATTGGCATATATATGAAATAAAAAATTGCACAAAACGTAAAATGACAAATAATAAATTACATGAAATAGAATTGCAATTCAAATATTACAAGAGCAAAATAAAATAAAATATAGAAATTGCATAAAAGTATTGTACACCTTGAATATTTGTGCAGGTACATGTTTGCAGGTGCCTTGCAGGTTACGTTCAGGTCAAGCAAAAGGAGGACTCACTCCTTTCTCGGAGCAGTTCGTTTGAGGAACTTGCTCAGAAGCTAAAAAAAAAGCATAACATTGGAGACGTCGGACCAACACCGACCATCTCTTACAGTCAATCACCCCCAACTAAGGGTGACCCCAAAAGTTCCTTGTTTAGACGGACAAATCTTTATTCATATTAGGTAGAACCAAGCTTCCCATACAGGATACACCAAACAGTGAACAATAACGCCATTCTTACAAGACATGTCTCACAATCAGATCAATCAAAAAGCCTCACCAAGACATCACTCGCCCTTCTCACCTTAAAACAGGATGACCACATAACAGTCTTACATTACATATCAACTTGTCCTTGCCACTACACTCTGGTGGCACTTAAACTCTTCTCGTATCAATAAGGGCTCCTAAAAAGGCTTGCATCCCACAACAACAAGCTTTCATGAGCCCATCCGACTCACCCTTCTCAATCGTGATTTCACTCGACACCGATGGTCGATTGATAACATAGACTAACAAGACAGTCATCATATCAAAAGCGTATCTCACGCAACCTTTCAAACTCTATAAAAGGAGAGGGGCAAACAACAAAAAGGGGAGGAGAAGCATCGAAAGACATAAACTAGAGTCACAACAAGAGTCTCAAAAACAGATGTTGTTTCCTTCTCTATAATCAAAAGCCCTAGCTTCTATTTATTTGTATCTCTGGCCTCAATAATAAAAATTTCGTCTAGATTCACTCAATCTCTTACCCTCTCTCTTTTCTCTCACATTCTCTACTTCAACATGTTTTCCTCTCATACCCCTCGCCTAACGGCAGCACATAATAAGCCCTGATATCATCCACTAGACAAAATGGGATTCAACAAGTATCATATAACATTAAATTTAACTCCAAATTCCTTCTTTCTCAATTCCCTAAGCATCGACATTTAGCTCTTAAATAAAGTTTAAATAGTTGGCAACAACTCAATAATGATCTGCATTGTCTCACTAAGGGGATCTTTATTTCAATCATCCTCATAACAAATTGATCTCTCCCCTTGTTCATCCCCTGGAGTCCAATACCTTCAATCTGCTTCTTCATTTATTTCGGCGATCTTTCTCTTTGATAAATGTTGGTCATCAACATAAAGATGAGAGTAATATTCCAATTTTTTTAAAGGAGATGGTGATAGTTGTGTGAGGCTTCCAAGTGACACCAACAACAACTACGGTGGTGGTGGCTAAGGTTGAGGCAACGTATTGGAGGTCAAGGCAGTCAAGGCGATCGAGGCAATTGATAGGAAGTTATTGTAACTCTGGAGTTAGGATTTAGGTAAATAAAAATATATATAACATGATGAGGCATATGCCTTGCACCTACGAGGCGAGGCGAGTCTCAAGGCACACCTCAGCCAAACTAAGGCAAATGCCTCTTAAAAAAAAACTCAAGACATAAGCCTCAATGCATTTTTCACCGAAATTGCGTTGAGGCAAGCCTCACATTATGCAATTTTAAACAATGATTTTCATATTATAAGCCAAGTATATAGCATAAATCTTTAATGTAAGATCCTTTCTTGAAAGATCAAATGAATAGAAATACGATCAAGAAAGAAATATGTAGGAGGAAAAATTTAGAAAGGAGAAGTGGTCATCTAAAAAATCAAATTTTGAAGAAAACCAAAGTTAGGCAATTAGTTCTTCCCATCAATCAAACAAGATGTGACTAAGCGAGAGCATTACCTACCCATTATTGCATTAAATGAAAATTGGTAAGCAAGATATTTCTCTTCAACGTCATAATCGCACTAAATAGCCAACCAACTCCCTATATTTAAAGGGAGGGACCCAACTACTACACCCCCACACCAACACTTATTCTCTCTAAATTCATCACCCCCACATTTATAAACTCCATCAAGCCATTCCTCCCATCCAATAAAGTGAAACACATAGAATGCAACAAACACATATTGCAAGTTTGACCTCAAAAACAATTAATAAGTGCAAAAAAAAAAAAAAAATCAGTTTGGCTGAGTGGGAGTAGACGGCTTGAACCAGTAACTTTATCGATAACTCAGGTTGTGATGGTCTAAAGAGCAATGAGTTGCTCTATCCAGCCGGCAATGACATATCAATCGCCACTTAAACCAAAAATGGCTTCATAGAAAAATGCTCACATATCAATTGATTCGCAATAAAACGAAAATTTTGGAATTCAACAACAACCACGCAAGCCTTGGATTAGGAGGTTCACTGCTACACAGAAATCTCATGATACTCGGTCGACATGCATGCAGCACAACCATTGCCCTAGGAAACCCTCATCGGAAGGAAGCAAAATAGACCAATCGACAAGCAATTTGCTCCTTTCTAAATTAAAATTATGAGGAGCTCCTTTACTGGACATAATAAAAAAGAGAGCTCCTCTCCAAAATTTGGCATTGGTTAAGGGGTGAAAATAAACAATTTTAAAAACCACAGATCAAACTGATACCAAAAAAGACGAATCTTTTTTGTCTAACATAGCCGAGGAACCCAGTAAAGCCTTGCTCTGTCCGCAGTATCATAAAAAATCGGAACTCGAAGTAACAAGAAAGAAACAGAAAACAATTAAAAATACAAATTTTAAGCAAGAAAGCGGCCTACCTTCCACCGATCGCATCACCGTCTCCAAATCGCGCAGCTTTACTCTCTTGACTGGCTTATTTGTCTCTTCCAAATTCACCTCCCTGCTCCTCGTCCTCCTTTCCTATAAAAAATAAAAAATAAAAAATAAAAAATAAACAATGAACCAAACCTCAAATTACGGCACGAAATAAAAACCACAACGATAAGAACCACAGGAAAGTCCCGAAGCAGTGCTCACCTGAAATGGAGATCTAGGGCTACAGATGGAGGAAGGATCCTCTGCTGGCGCTGCCTCCTGTCCATCCATAATCCGACTCCACCAGTGAGGGGTTGAGAGCGAATGAGCGGGAAGGAGGAGGAATAAGAAAAAAAGAAATCTTGGCAGGAGGGAGAGAGCGTTTAAGGCATGAGAAGATATTAAAAACTGCGGTTTTCACTTCAGTTAGGGTTCCTACATAAATGGGAAAGGCGGGGCCTTTCTCTCGCGATCTCTAACTCTCTCCCCAAATTTCTTTCCGACTCTCACTCGACCCGCCCTTTCCATTATGCGACGATGGGTTTTCATTTCAAATTCAAATAGAAGAAAGAGCGTGGGAGCTAGTGGCTCATGGTCCCCGCTTATTAACAGAAACATGAAGCGAGAATTTGATGCTGAAGATTTTAAGCATTGAAAGCCGTGCGATTAATGGTGATGATGTCCACGCGTAGCACGTTTGCTCTCAACCGTAGCTAGATGCTGCCTTCTTGGCGGGTACTAATTTCTAAGTACTGATAATCAGTAGAATATATACCTTATACATACCTCAAAATCATCATGAGTGAGAAAAAAAGTCACAAAATAATTTAAAATAAGCTGTCAAAATCATGGAATAGCTCCAACAGTCTCTCAAATAGCCTCTCACTTTAATAATCTTCAATACTATATTATTCAACAAATTAAAAGTGATCCTTACAATATTATTCTTAATAAAAAATTTAAGAATATTAACTTTTAATTCGTTAAATACAATTCTGTCTGGACTAATTGGATCTTCCAAAGGGGTACAGTTAATTGGCTCACCAATGATGAGGATGACCTTAAACTCTTTTTCTCTAAAATTAACTCCAATAATGACCATAAATGTGATTCTGTACTTAAAACCCTCTCTTCTCCTAACAAGGGTCCCTCCACTATAATTGGTCACATTACCAACCACTTTAAAACTTAATGCCCCTCCACCATTCTTGCAGACACGTCCTCTCTGCCTTTTGGGAACCTTGTTGCTGACAATTTCCTTCATGATCTTATTATCCCCATTATGATCTTGAAATTAAATTTGCTATTTTTTCTAGCTCCTCCTCTTCCTCCCTTGGGACGGATGACTTCAACTTTAACTTGTACAAAAAAAAATCTTATTATATACGAGCTCATCAGTTTGTAAAGTCATTAAGCACTTTTTCACTCACACCCACCTCCCTAAGAAATATAAGAACACTGTCATCGCCATTATCCTCAAGAAGAGTCACTCCTCCTCCCTTAATAATTTTAGGCCTATTTCACTCTGTAATGTGTTCTATAAAATTATATTTAAGATTATTGCTAACCATATGACTCCTATTATGTCATATATTATTAGCAAAAATCAATCTGATTTTATCAAAAAAAACATTTCATATCATTTCTAGAGATTTTATCCTTGCTCGCCTCACTCAAAAAGGATTTTCCCAAACCTTTATATCGTGGATTAAATATTGTATCACTAACGTTTAGTTCTCTATCTGTACGGATGGATGTTTGAAGGTTTTTTTATACCACATCCGATCTTAGGCAGGGCTATCCCCTAAGCCCTTACTAATTTTGCATCGCCATAGAGAATCTCTTTTTTTTTATTAGATTATCATAATAATTTTGTGGGCATTGCTAAAGAGAGTCTCTCTATTATGCACCTTATGTATACTTATGACCTTTGGGTCTTCGGCGATGCTTTTACATCTAATTGTGCTACTATGAACAATGTACTCACCACTTTTGCTGCCTACTATGGCCTTCATGTGAATCATGAGAAAAGCTTCATTATGTTCAACTATAATAATATTCCTATTTGTAATGCACTTAATCAACATCATGGATCGAATTATTTTTTTAGGTGTTCCTATTTCCTTTAACTACATCAAGGTTGCAGCTTTCCAACTGTTAATTGACAAAATATCCCCTAAATTTGCCGGCTGAAAAGTTAAACTTCTTTCCATGGCTGAGAGGCTATAGTTCCTTAGGTATACCATTTGGAATATTATCGCTTATTAAATCCATGGTGCAATTATGCCCAAATTTCTTAAGACTGTTAATAAGCTTTGTTCTAGGTTTCTATTATCTAACAACACCAATTATGGGAATCTCCATATGATTTCCTAGAAGAAAACTTGCACTCCGATCTCTTTGGAAGGAACTGGTCTCCCAAGCCTAAAAGCGCTTATCCATGCTTATTCTTGTGTTATCTTTTTTAGGCTATATAATGATTCCTCTCTTCTAGTTGATTGGTGTAAGATTAAGTACAAAAGTCCGTGGCGTACCGTCTCTCAATCTTGCTTCAAATTCTGGAAGTTAATTCATTGTATCGCTACTTCTATTTCTTCCAATATTAAGTTTAGTTTCTCTGATCTCAATAAAATCAACCTCCTATGAGACCCTTGGATTGATGGTCACAATATTCAGGAGCTTGATAATAATGGTTATTTCATTAGTAATTACTTGAACAAGGCTTATATGTCAGCTATCACCTCTAACACTGGCTAGGTCCTCCCTCATGTTATCCAGGCTCATCTTGCTCAAATTATAATATATATCTCTATTTGGAGCAGTGGCACTTGTGTATCCAATTTGTCTTGGAAGGACTCTTATATTGTGACTTTTAAATGCTTCATAGCTAACTTCTACTTCAATGCGACCTCTCAAACTTGGGCTCCTTTAGTATGACATAAAAAGCATGTTGTTCAATATTCAGTATTTACTTGGATAGCTTTTATGAAGGGTTTGAAACTGTCGATAACCTCGCCAAAAGAAATAATATTATTGACTCAATTTGTCCTCTTTGTAATTCACAACTGAAAAGTATTTCACACATGTTATTTGACTATGATTTTTTGTTTTGCATTCTTATCATGCTCATCCCTAAATTTAAAACTTTTTTGCTTCCCCCCAAACCTTCATCAATGCTTTGACTACATTAAGAATAATCATACATTTGGGCAACATCAAAAGAACTTTCATTTTTTAACAACCTTGAATAGTATAGTTTTATCATATTTGGAGAGAACATGCAATGATAGGAGATTTAAGTTGTATAAAAGTAGTATTATTGCTCTTTATCAAAAAATTCACTACACTATTTCTTGCAAAAGATCTAAATGAAAAAATGGTAGCATTTTATTCTATAGTATGATCAAAAAATTACATTTTTTTTATTCTATGGCATGTTTTTCAGTTTCAACAATGCATCAATTATTTTATTGTTTGATCATTCTCATCTCTATGCCTTCCTTAGCTTTTCTCCATATTCGCATAACTAACTCATCTTTATGAGGCTATGATGTTTATGGTATTTTTTTTCTAACTGAGCCTCGAGCTATTGGGTGACAATTCCCAAACTCTATAATTTTTTGTACAGGTTCCTAACTACTTCCTGCTCGGCCGTGGATTTCGTTCTTATTATATTGTGGTCTTCTGATCCTAGTGATGATTGCTGCCTCTTATGGATCTCTTTCGTTGTGTGCCTACATGTTCTTGTCATCTTCTCTCCGTTGATGTCCTACTTTATGATTTACCGATCTATTGTGTGTCTAGGGTTGATGTGCTTGTCCCCATTATGGCCATTCTAGTTGGATGCTGCTTATTCGGGGACACCTGTTAGAGGTTCTTGGTGTTTTATCTGATGCTTATTCCTTTTGATGAATGTTTCTCTTGCTACTTAGTTGTGTTCCTGCCATGGCCGTATGTTGGTTGTTCTGCATTTGATGTTCTACTGTTGCTGCATCTAGCTATGTCCTCATCCTGCTGTTGTTGAATACATGCTCCTTCCCTAATGCTTTTTGTCTTTTTGGGTGTTTTGGCTACTTGATTGATTTTGTTTTGTAGGTTACTTCAATTTTTTGTTGGTTTAGGATATATGTATTTTCCTATTTTTGTTATATAATCATAGCGCTGTATTTGATGTCTAAGTTCTTTATGTCTGTTGTCTTCTATTTAGACTCTTTAATTTTCTTTTCATGAATAAATCGGGCTCTGCCCTTAATTCCTCGCGTCCCTTCTATGCTATTGTTTTTTATTTATTATATTATACTATATTAGCACCTTTCCTGACAATTCAAGAAAGAGAATTATCTTGCAACTCACTTTATGATAGCAAAAGACTTGAGTTTTCTAAAATAAAAATTTACAACTATTTCACTTAATTAATTAACTTATTATATTCATGAGATAAACAAAAAAACTAAAATGTTTGTGATAGACTCTCACTTTATCAACATGATTTATTGAATACAATAATGGAGTAAAAATTCATGCATGCCTAGTATCACCTTTAAGTATAACTAAATAGAATATTTTCATATATGTGACTCTTTTATTTTCATTTCTTAAGATAAGATGGATAATCTAAGACTAAAAAATTGAGTTATTACTATTTAGTTAGAATCATATTCATAAAACTATCAATGTTATAACTAATATTTAAGGCAACTCTTTTATCCTTTTAATCTATTACAATATGATAATATTTATAAAAAAATAACATAATTTTGTACATGATATATCCTTAAGAATAATCTATGATTAATTTTGATCTTTCATTTGATTATATTGTAATTTTTATTTGAAAGACCAATGTAATCATTATTGGCACTAATCTTGTGATCCCTTGCCTTGGTTTAAGTGTATGATCCAAATCATCATCAGACCTTAAAATTAATGAAGGATTGTGATTCAATCATCACCAACATTAATCTTAGAAGTATAAGGTTGATGGTTGGATATAATTTCTTAGAGATAAAGTAGTTCAACTATTTTCCCTCTAATCAAATAGAATGCCAAAATTCTATTGATCAACAAACATTTTTTATGTCATGAATCATAGATAAAACATCATTTTCATCTTAATCTTTTATAAAAAAAGGATGACCTCAATGAAGTGCACATTTTAGCACAAGAAAAAAAAATTCTAAAAAATATAGTTTATCCCCCCACCCTA